>LD348853.1:290279-303367 GCA_001465055.1 Ptychodera flava | reverse complement strand
TAAATGAATGAATGAAAAGATAAATGAAAGATAAAAGGAAGAAGAATGAGTGAACGAATGAATAAATGTAAATGTATATTGTTGCGCCTTTAAATTCATATAGTAGTGCTAAAATCTTTATTGTAATATTGGCGTTTTATAGGAGTTCTTTGGTAGGGTTTTTGACCTTCATATGATTTCTTCATTCTTCAGGGCGGTAGAGTTGCCGTCGACAGTATCCTGGTCATTGTAGCATTAGCTGAACTAGTGACTGCAGTCCTTCAGTCTGTTTTCTGCTGTAGAGCGTACTGCTGTAATCAAAAGCCCTCGTCGTCAATGGTACGTCTATGAGTGTCTGACATAGCATTCAATTACTTCTTTCAAAACAGCAAAATATAACTTTTGAATGGAAGAAAATTTTTCCGGTTTTCCGTGCGTCAGGCAATCTATCAACCGTCATATGACATGATATATGCTTGCTATGCAGAAAATCAAGTTGCAATTTATTTCAATGCTTTGTGTGTGTCTGTTGCATATCGCTTTTCGCATATTATTCCTTGGCAAGTAATTTAATTCAATAGGGACACATGTGACTTTTCCAATGCGTGTTCAAGCTGAGCGTTTTCGTTTTACCTATCTGTAAATAATGATGTGTATATTTTTGAATATGAATATGTAGATATGTAAATTAAGTTATGATTTACATTTGTTCAGAGATGGCCGTTAAAGAGGGCGAAAAGGAATAGGAGGAGACTTTTGTGGTAACAGTTTATACAACTATATGTAAGTTTATATATAAATTCTCATAACACTTTAGTATTGATTCTTTTGTTTTTTAATATAGATTTACATTGCCGTGAGGACATCCGAAGGGGACGGCCAAGGCTCCCCGATGGGCGTAATCCAAAGTGAACCCGCGCAGCAAATGGCGCCCTCTGGAGTTGAGGTTGTGCCACATTATCCAAGTAAGTTCCTGTTTGGCTGACGTTAATGGGCCAATACGGATCTTTTTTTTTATTGCGGTTCATATTGTATTCTTATTTCTTGCCATCGATAAATACTCGTGAAAATATCCAAAGAAACATACGACATATAATGAAACAATAAATTTCTTTTACCCGTCTGTAGTTAAGGGTAAATGCAAGTAACAGTGATATCGTCGTTTCGTAAATCTTTCAATCTAAAACAACAGATTGGCCGCAGGAGGGTTACGATGTAAACATGCAGCCAGTCGTGACATCCAATCAGCAACCAGGATTTCAACTGGAGCCACTACCTGGCTTTGTATATCAACAAGGCCAAGGGCATCAGTTACCACAGCAACAACATCAACTACAGCGACGCCAGCAAATGTTGCAGTTGCACTCTCAGCAGCTGCAGCATCAGGTATTACAACCTGAAGTCGTCTATCAACGGCCACAGGGGTGGCAGTTACCACAGCAACATCGCCAACAAGTGCCACAGTTACAGCCCCAGCAGCTGCAGTATCAACCGCAGCAGATATTACGTCCTGAAACAGTGGATCAACAACAGTTACTGCAGGGCTGGCTTGAAGTACAGCCAAAACCAAAGCAAGGATCTGGATCTCCCAAACAGCATGAGGGAAACGACATTGGTCCGGATGTGAATCTAAAACAGGATCCGGTTCAGTCGCCATCAACAAATTGCTCAGTCCGAGAAGACATGTCAGCCGGACTGGTCGAAAACGAGGTTCCATTAGCTTAGCTCAGAGTTTCGCCCGTCACAATCAGAAATATATGAAAACAGACAGATCGTCAGTAATAGAGATTTTTAAAGTTCATAATGTATGAATTAAATCGAATTTGTTCTTATAATTATCAGTACGAATAGTTTCTTACATGTAGTTAGAAAATGTAGCCATAGCAACAAAATTTTGTTGTGATCCGGGAAACGTTAATGACACTGTTCACCGGTTTTGATATAATCTAATACACAGACCAATTTTGTAGTTAAAGTAGAACGCACTTTAAATCCTTAATATCGTGCTGTAGTTAAATCAGTAATCGTATGCAAGGAACAGTATAAGAGCTCTCATGCCTCGTATGCAGATGCTATTGCCATTATGGACTCTCTGAAAAAGTAGGCAGACTTTAATAACACTTTTTGGGACATAGTTGAATCTGGAGTTAAACGTTAGGGAAAGAACCATCGTCATCGTTTACTTGACGTTGAACCAAAGCCCCCAAAACCGAATATCATCTATATCAATTTAAAGTGAAACTGGGTGCACAGAAACGATTTTCTGCATGCAATTTATAAGTATCCCGAGCTTACAGAAATTATATAGTTAGGTGTGCACAAGCATTAAAAACATTACCGTTTATTCATCAACTCTCGTTTCCTTTTTCGTACGGGCGTACAATTATAGCAGTAGAGTTAAATTTAAGCTGGGTTCATAGTACCTTCCACCTTGGAATTTCTCTTTCGGATATCATCGTATTCATTCGACTCCGGAACGCTATACTTTTCACTGTTTTGCTCTCTATAAAATATTTCTCATATATCGTTTATCTTACACTGGTTGGTCCTGTAGTTTTCTGTAAGGGTAGATAGAACTTTCCATCAGACAGGTTAAACGCAATATCTCACTTGTTCAAAATCTTCACAGTCTCGATACAATTGTGCATTCAGCTCTATTTCTTCCCTGTGAACACATTTCTCACGCCTAAAGTTGAGCTGCACGTTCAACAGTTTTTTCTAAAAGAAATCTTACTTATATAAGATGACACAGAAACTCTCTTGCGCTATATATTTTCAAAAAGCACAGAATCTTAAGTTTAGTATAGTAGCAATAGTATACTTTAATGATCAAGGGGATGTATATGTATCAATGATAAAAATTAAGTGAAGTCGAAAAATTAACGCTTATTTCTGAAGTGTAATATTTGACTTAAAACAAGAGTATAAGTAGAAAAAAACGAGTACTTTATTTCGCATTATATATACTCATTCCATAATTGTATTGACTGAAAGACTGACACTCAAAAAAGTGATTAAAACATAATTAGCAAAATTAAAATGTGTCTTATTCAAAATGTAAGAATTTTATTCCAAACAAAACAATCGTTTTTTATGTTGCATTTAAATTACATAATGTGGAAATTTCAGAAAATTTGACCGAGCCAGAGAGGAGTTAAATTCTTTGGTAATCTTGTAACTGGGATAAAAAAGAAGCCAGGACATTGGGTGATTTTCATACATTTGCATAAACGAACACTTATTATTCACGCAATTTACGACTTGATAAGCTGAAAGGTGAAGAAAACAAATATTTTAATCTTGGGTTAACAAATAAATTAAAATTGAATTAAAATTGAATGAATATTTTCAAAAAAGTGTTTTTGTAGTACTCTGCAACCTCATATAAAAATAAAGGAGTATTTTTTCCTAAAGGTAAGAACCTTCGGTACTTGTTAAATCTTTAGGTCATACAAATAAAACGAAGTTAATTTGAAATTTAATACGAAAGCACAGACTTGAGATAGACATTCTGCGTCATTTGTAAAATGGATCAATGGAGACAATACTTTGCAAATGTGAAGAACAAATTGACAAATCTGATAAATGATTCACGAAATGGCTCATGATCTAATGCAATGATCTGGAAAGACGACTGCCAAATTAACATTATTTTGCCTTATGTAACCTATCATTTTGGAGAAAAATGTAAAATCCTTTGAGTAGCATTTCCAAATATGTGTTAAAAACTGGTAGTTTAGGAGTTTGCACAGTGTGAAAAAGTGACACTTCGAGATTCATAAAACATTAAAACATGGTAAAATTTAATTTTTTTCGTGAGTGCAAAATACAGGAAGAGCAGTAGAAGCAAACGAGATCAGCTACAACGATTTTTAGTATTTTAGTAAAGGAAATCGCAGAAACATTGCTTACGTAAGATCATTTTCATCGTTTCCAAGGAAGCTCATTCGTTGATTCCTAGGATGTAAAATATCACTATACAATATCTCAAAGAGGATGAATGTGGTTCGTATACTCTGTTGATGTCATGTGATTATTGACTGTTGATGATGTGTTCATGTCGTAGTGTCGTCTATTAGCCATTGGACAAGTAATTCTTTGCAAACAACCACTCTGAACGTACCTACTGAATTCCAACTGTTGTGTTTGGATTTCGTGAAATTATCCACTTGAGTTCGATTAAGAGAATGTATAAGCACATATCTTGACTCCCTACGTTTTTTTTTCACACGATATGACGTTAAGAATTCGCAATTATTGACATTTAGGTATGAGAAAGTAGACCAGAAAATGATAAAGGAAAATGAGTAGTTCCTAGAAATATATGCTTTATATAACTAGTCCCCGAAATCAGTGATAGAATTGTGTTGGACGTATCAGAAACCTAAAAGGTTACTAGTATTTAAAGCGTATAATGACCATGCAAAAACTACCGCCCCCATTATTTTTAGCTCCGCACCTTGGTTGCCGTTTGTGAAAGGACTGAGTGCTGCTTGAATACCGTGAAATGTAGGTGTGTATAACAGGGACGTATGTTCCGAGACCGAGCCAAGATGACGTCACGCAGAAGGCAATGACCCCATAATTGTCGGTCATATTGGTTGCGATAACCTATATAAGTCAGAGGCGAATAAATTGCGTTCAGACAAGGATTCCACAGCATACGACTAGGTAATCTACACAGGTACTCATTTTTAGTAAAGCTTCCAGAACATTTTACAATTGACTGATCAGATATTGTCGAGGCATTGACCTTCCATCGACAATATGTTTTACCTTTTACTTTAGTTGCACCTTGGGAGTAGTCGTGGCGATTCCGAAAGTAATTCATGGACTGTTAGTCATTTGTTAAGTAGTGAAAGGAACATTATGAAAGAAGGTGATATTTTGCGACGCGTTTTCATATTCTCGGTTCCAAAATATGAAAACGTATGCTGGACGCATGTACGTAAAACTACTTAACAACGTCTTCTATATTTCCCTCGTTGCGTTGAGAGTCATTGCGCAGTCATTGGTCAATAGTCTTTTTTGTTATGTTGACGACTTACTGTTAGCTAGCCATTTTGTTACTAGTCTTAAAAATATGATCGAGATTGCACACAGATATATTACAAATCACGGCTTGTGTTTTAATCCTAAAACACAAACTGTGTTATCTTTGGTCAGTGCACACTTACAGCAAATCCGTATTGCTCACTGAGTTGTGTAAGACTGAATGAATGTGAAAGTGTGAACTATTTAGGTGTTACACTTTCTTCGTCTAATCCTAATGAACACATTACAAATAGGATAAATGCATGTACGAAAGCTTTCTATGGACTTAAAGGCGCTGGATTCAGTAATGGCCATATTGACAGTAATATAATCGCTTATGTGTGGAAGGCTACCATAACACCAGTTTTAATGTATGGTATTAAACTGTGTACATACGTCTAAATCATCAATTAGTGAGGCCGAAAAAATCCAGTCAAAATTACTTAAAGCTGGGTTCACAAATATTGAGAGGTACTTCTTTCCTGAAGGCAATTAATGTTATGAAAATTGATACGTCACTTGAAATCAGTTCTCTTGATTTTTATGAAATACATCTTTAATAATGACTTTCGAGCACGTTGTTTTTACCTGCATCTTTTGAATATGCATTTATGTGGTAGATTGGAGGGTCACACTGATTTAGTATCACGTGTTAATAGAATTTGTGTCAGGAATGGTATCTCACTCTTGCGGTATATTTTTGACAAGCGATACTCTCAGTTGATCAGTAAAAATATGAAGACATGTTTAAGGCCAGATGGGCTGACTGACAGCATTTGCCAGCTGGTGCTGGCAAAAGATTTTAAGACCATTTTGAACATTGGTTTTCTTTCCTCTTCTAGAAAGTGTTTTCAATTATTACCTGTTTTTTCGAAATTGTCTTTGTATCAGTTTTTTTGCGTTTCTTTTCTTTTGAAGGCTTTATAATAAAGGATAACCAAAACAACTGCTAAAGTTTTTCATAGTGTAACTTTATTTACCTCAGCTTATTTCCGCGTCACCAGTTTAAATTCAGTGACTTTACTTACATAACAAGTCATACGGACATATTTATGTCTTAATGTCTCTTTTTTCAGCATGCAAGTTCAACAGCAGAAACAAGAATGGCCGCAACGGCAGCAGCAATACAATGCCAGCCAGCCAGCCAACCCAGGCTATGCAGGGACGACGCCGAGGAAACACCAGTGGAAAGGGAAAAAGACCAGGGTTCGCTTCACGGGCGACCAGGGTGCTTGCAATCTTCCAGTTGATATTCGGTGGCATTTGTGTGATACAGGGTATTTCTGCCATCGCTATGGAATGCCAACTTCGTGAATCTAGTACTGGTATGTGGTCTGGTGTTATGGTGGGTATAAAGAGTTCAGTAACCCTCTTTTCAACAAACACACCAAAATGGACATATTGAAAACAGAAGAGGAATGGATTTTGGACTTTCACGGTATCGTTATAAATACATTAAATATTCAGGGTAAAAGTCGCTTGGTGATTGTTTTGTCCAGAGTTTGTTCGTTTAAGAAGTATTTCTGAAAGGGAATGTCTGAAGACTGTGCCCTGATGAACTCTTGATCGTGGTGATATCTTTATGGCATAATGTAAACGATCCACATTTTGGCAATTCGTGCATCTGAGATGCCTCTCCGCTCATAGAAATCAGGTTAGACTTCAAAGTAAGTGATATCTCCCGAGAAAATCGTAATAATTTAGAACAGGCATGTGATAGATTTATTTTTTTGCCAGTTCGCAGTTGCAGGAACGTTAGGGATAGCCGCATCTTTGAAGAAGACGAACGCGATGGTAATGAGCTTTCATGATCTTAATGGCAATTAACCTTTGACGATATATGTTTTCAATCGCTTGCAAATTACTTTGCAAGTAAATTCATTTCACCGCCAACATGGATGTCAAGTCTACATGACTTATATGTAAAATAAACACAAACAAACAAACAAACAAACAAAGAAACAAACAAACAAAATAATCTAATGAAGACAGCGTGAAATGACCACAAATGGAAAACAGTTAAACAATACAGGTGTTACAATCTGAAGGCATCCATCAAAAGCAACAGGGTACCAGTTACTACAAAACAACGCCAGCATGTGTTGTAGCCTCGGCCACATCAGTTGCAGCATCCAATACAGCCAGGAGTGCAACCAGTAGCCATCCATCAGCAACCACTAGAGCAGCAGTTACCGCAGCAACAAGTCTAACAGGTGTCACAGTTACACACCAAGCAGCCAACCGCAGCAATCCCTGCAATTTGGAACAGTGGAATAACAACAACATGGTTGGCGTGAACCTCTGCCAAATCTAAAGGCACCACTTGGACCTCCCTAGCAGCCGGTAGAAAGAGTCACTGGTCCGCATGTGAATTTAAACCAGGATCAGCTTCAGTCGCCACCGACAAGTTCCTGAGTCCGAGAAGACCTGTCAGCTGGATTGGTCGAAAACGAGATTCCATTAGCTTAGCTGAAAATACGGCTAGTTTTCAATCGGGTTCGAACCCACAACATACGGCATCAGTCGCCTAGCGGAGAGGCCACAGAGAGAACCACTCGGCTACGAGAGCTGCAACCGTCATAGTCAGGTATAAAACAATTGACAGATCGTCTGTGAAAAAGAGACTTTTAGTATTCACAACGTTACAATCGGTTTTAATTGTTCTCATCACTATCAGTACGAGTAGTTTCTTTATCCTACAGTAATACCTTACATTCAGTTATAACAATGTCAACAAATTGTGTTTCGATGCAGGAAACTCTTAATGACGTTATAATTGATAGAATCTCGTATACAAACCATTTTTGAAGACACAGTGGACCACATTTTAACTCCGCACCACTGGTGCTGTAGTGAAATCATTGTTCATATACAAGGAACAGTATGAGTGCTCTTATCGTTTGCAATTGTGAATACACTTGCCAACTGTTTGCAAAGTCGTCAGATTTCACGAGACGTTTTCGAAATTTATATATATTTTTATTCGGTCTCCCACCTCCAGAGCGATAAAACATTTCAGTTTGATTGGTGAAGCATAATACGTACATATCTTAGTACTGGTCTGTAAAGGGGTAACCTAATTAGAGAATGTAAATTCATCGACAATTGGTATGGAATTCAAATTGCAGTTCTTGTCTCAAGAAAAGAGCTCATCACTATTCATAGTCGGCCCTACAATTATCAAGAATGGAAACACAACTCTTACGAATGACCGCAAATTGTAAAACAGTTAAACAATACTAGTCTGTACAGGAAAGCAGTAGTGATTTCATAATGAATCTACCAGTCTCGGCACTGACTGAAGTCATTGTTAATTTTTTCAAGTTCTTTTACATGTTGTATAATATCTCAATAAATAATGATATGCTCCCTCGGTCTACATATAATAGTAAAACGTAAACGAACTGTACAAGATTACCCACACATGTTTTTTGTCAAGATTTTGACTTAATTTTGGTCAACTATTACTTTTTTACCCTTTCTTGCATCTTACTTTCTCAGACGTCAATTTGGAAAGTATTATAAGCCGAAAGTCGTTCATAAATTTTTTAAAAAACTATTTACTTCCATCACAGACCTTGTCTGTGTTTTCATCATGAACCGCTTGTTTACGTATATTACTTTTCTTATGGGAAACGAATGTCCGATAAACACGATTGGGACCAATTTGGGATAATTGGATGGTAAAGTAATGTCAATTTAATCTACAAATGTTATCTCATTTGCTTTTCTTTTCATATAACACACTTTTTTAATGATTAATTTGCAATATTGACATATAACGCTACATGGCACCTAACACTTTTGAGAAATTTGCAAAATATGAAAATCGAATTATCCCAAATTAGTTCCAATGGTGTTGATATGTACAATCATTTGTGTTGTAGTATCTGGTTCCCTATAATCAATTTTACGGTAGTTTTTTTTCTCAAAAGGCTAACATATTATATATGTTATATGAATAAAGCGAAGGTAATTTTATAATACATCGTACGATACTACCGATTTGACGAATTCCTTGTCTTTTCAAAAACTGACCCCTGGAGAAAATACACAGTACAATATACTTTGCAAGCGTGATGATCGTATAGGCAAATGTAATAAACAAGGATTTATGAAGTGGTTTATAACCTAATGCAATGATAGGCCTACAGCAATCTTAAGATAGTTTTGTACATCTATAGGCAGTTTAGTTAGTAGAAAATAGATGAATTCTTTGTCAACTGTAATTATTGCTCTTGGGACCTTCAAAACTATGCTCAAAAACATTATAATGAGCTCCTTTCAAATTCTGTCAAAACTAAAATTTAGGATTACGATAACTTTTTCGAGAGAAAAGTATAAAATCTTTTGCGTATAGCATAATGTTGCAAAATATTTGGCGATGGCCGTTTAGACCTTAATTGTTTGAACATAGACACGTGAAGATCCATTAAACACGATAACATTGCTCATCGTTGATTGGGAAGATTTTTTGTGAGTGCGAAATCCAGAATAAGAAGCAAATGATTATCTTAAGTGCAAAATATCCCCGCTCAGGAAAATTGCTCATCTTAACATCATTTGCTTCGCTTTCAAGGCAGCAGCTTCTTTGATTTTAGAGATGATAGCTTCACAGCACAGTCGGTTGTGAACCATACAGAACGGCCCCAATGTGTATGCAGTAGCAAATAGTACTTTTCTAAGGCAAACAACACAACGGAAGTGGTGCATCGGTTCACAATCAACTCTGCTTCATAACAGCACAGAAGGCTGATGAAAATGGTCCATTTATTCTGTTGATGTCATATGATTCATGCCGAGCTGATGATCTTGTGACCATTGATGATATGTTCATGTTTTCGTGTCATATATGACCTATAAGAAAAGTTATTCTCTGCAAACAACGATCTCTTCGCATCTACTTAATTTATTCAAATGGTTTAGTTTTGATTTCGTCATATTGTTACTTGAATTCGATGAAGACAATGTTAACACCTGAGTCTTTAATTTGGTTTTCTCACACACAATTACATTCAGAATTAAAAATTATTGGCATTTTCTATAAGTTGGAGTAAGGTAAAGTAATAAGAAAGTAGACATGAAACTGAGAAAAAATTGTGTCTTTCTTCGAGTCACAGAATCGTAAAGAATTGTTTGAATATATACAAATCAAAAGACTTGGCCATATAATCCACTAACAAAAAAGCCAGGAGCAAATTAAGATCGAAGTTTTGCTAATTGTCTTGGACACAGAATTCAAAAGTTTTTACAATATCAAAATGGACAGCATAGCTTCTTGCGTGTCTACAACACACATTTTCATTTACCAATCTCATTACAAGATATGACCTAAGTAGTGACAGAAATAAAGTTACCAGGATTTATTATGTTTACAAAGCACCTGCCAAAAATTACCACCGTCAGTATTTTTTAGGCCCGACCTTTATTCCCGTTATTGGAAAGACTGTGTTTGACCACTATAAAATGCAGTGTTTACACTCACTCACCTCGGTGAGCCTTGTGACAGCAGCGCAGTCGTTTTCTTTCCGACTTACAGCGCACCCATTGCTTGTACAATACTGCTGAGAACCTACATAGGGCGTCGATGACGTCACGCAAAAAGGAAGGGCCATATCATTGACGGCCATATTAGTTGTGACTATATAAGTTAGAGGGCTGGCGAGCAGTTTGCTCTCAGAAAAGGACTTGGCAGCTAGCAACAGGTATTTATAAAGATATATAGTTACTTTTAGTGTCATTTACTTGTGAGTCTAGAAATTGTGATAAGCGACTGATCGGATATCGTCGAGGTATTGTCTTCTTGACGGACAAATTTAAATGTGTATTATTTCCTGGTTAATATTTAGTTAAACCAACGTCAATGGGCGTAATCGTAGCGATCCCGATAGTTACACACGACCTCTTAGTCAATTGTTCAGAAGAAAAAAAGACACAACAAAATAGCGCTTTTGTAACGCGTTTTCACATTCTCGGATCTACGTCTTTGCTTGACATTGTATATGCAGCATGCGTGAAGCATGCATTCTAGCTTCATAGGCAACTCATTTTATGTTTCCATCGTTGCGTTGACTTATGGCACATTTACTTAAAGTTAAAATCCGTTACTGAAAATTCACATTAGCCGTTATGTCTCTGAATTCGTGGTGCCAGTAAGAAGAGATCAATGTATTTGTAATATATCAGTGTGAAGAGCAGTTTATTCCAACAAAATCTTTCAATTTTTTACAAAAATATCCTCTGCCTGTCAATATTTACATAATTTTTATCTCTAAGTTTCTTGTGACACTAATTAAGTGACACTTCTAGGGGGCGGACACTTTCAGAAACTGAACATTTTTGACATGTTTGTTTTATACAAAACGAATTATTGTTGGTTTTGTTTAAACATCCTTACAAAGGGAATGCCAAAACAGCTGCAAATTTTTGATTTAGTGCAAATTTATTTATCACTACTTATTTCCACAAAACCATAAATTCAGTAACATAACTCAAAAGACAGGTCGTCCAGTTTTCGAACAGATCAGACGTGTTTGTGTCTTGGTATCTTAATGTCTCTCTTCAGTATGCAACACCAGCGACATCAACAGCGACCGCTGCATCAGCAGCAGCAATACTATGCCAGCCAGCCAACCCAGGCTATGCAGGGACGACCCAGCACCAATAGAATGGGGAAAAGACCAGGCTTTGCTTCACGGCCGACCATGGTCTTTGGAATCTTCCAGTTGATATTCGGTTGCATTTGTATAATACTGGGTAGTAGTGCCTTCGCCATCGAATGCAAATTTTATGATTCCGGTACTGGTATATGGTGTGGTGTCATGGTAGGTATGAAACTTTGATTAACATTTCTTCGACAAACAAACAAACAACAACGGACAAATCAGAAATAGAAGAGGACGAATTTTCAAGGATTTCTAAGTCATTGTTAAAAAAATCATTAAACATTCAAGATAAACAACGCTCCGTGGGAATTATATACAATTTTTTTTACGTTCCAGAACGTGTTGGTGTGAGTTAATGTCCGCAGACTGAAATATTTGAAATTCAAAATGGCCGCAATTCCTGTGTAAACTTTATGGGGCATAAATATAATTTTTAATTTTCGACAAACTAAATCGGTGAAAAGTTTTCTTTCAGCCCCCGCAAGTGGTATATCAGAAAAAAATGTAAAAATTTTTGAGAATCCGAATATCTGTCGCTGGGGTACGTTCTATTTTAAACAAAACCATTTAGATACGGCGTGTGATCTATTTATTTTTTACAGTTCGCAGTTACAGGATTGTTTGGTATTGAGGCATCGCTGAAGAAGACTAACGCAATGGTAAGAGTTCTGATCTTGTTATCTAATATCTTGTCATGTTTAAATTGAAATTAATTCACCATGAACATGGATTATCAGCATTACGCAAAACAACAAGAAAACGTAAAATAATTAGTTTGAAATCTTAGCAACAACAATCATTTCTTTTTCATCATCTTACATGTAATGTATGGGTAGAAATGGCATTTTAGCTATATAAGATAGGATTGAAGTATAACATTAATACAGTGCATGAGGAGTACTGACTGTGCTATGAGCGAGGAAATACTCCCCTCTGGCCAAAGAGTACTTTGGTTATACCTGAGCAACAAAAAGAGAGGTCATATAGGTTCACATTTTTGCTGTGCTAAACGCAAACAACGGACATACAATATCACTTGTGTTCATAGTGTCAAAAACGAGATAAGGTGCATAAGCCATACTAAGCTGACGTATGACTTCAGGTGAGGAGCTGTGACGTTACAATCCCTTTTGTGATATATTTTTCTTTACTCTCCGTGAAACTGGCTTAGACTGTCCTGACGCATACAAATCAATTAATGTACAGCCGGGGTAAAGCCCTGACCCTGGTCTCATCTTTTCTTCGAGAAAGAAAACATCATTCCACTTTCACAGTCGAATCTCTCAGCCCATGCCAGAACGTAATCCTTTCCATCGTATTATACTTTAGTTACACATATATTCTCTGCTAAACGATATTGATGGTATCAATCTGTCTGTGTAATCGCAATCATACCAATCCACAGTCCAA
>LD348853.1:274824-288124 GCA_001465055.1 Ptychodera flava | reverse complement strand
ATTCAGTGCGTGATCCCAGGGGTCCCTCAAAAATGTTTCTAATACAAGCCGCGGCTTCAATTGGGAATTTTACAGTAAGATTGCCGTGGGGTATTACATAAAGTCAACTTATTGAAGTGGGGCGCCGCAGGCGTCCCGCCGGTAAAGAGGGTCGGATCATGGCCATTGCATGAAGTAAACCTAATTGGAGTGGGCCGCCAAAGGCGTCTGCCCGTTAAGAGGGTCATGGGTAACACATAATGTATATTTATTGTAGTAGGCTGCCGAAGGCGGCCCGCCGGTAAAGAGGGTCAATCATGGCCATGGCATAAAGTGAACTTTTGTTGGTATTATGTTTTTGAAAATGTGGTGACCCCCCTTTCCTACCAGTGAAAAAGCGATGACGCCGCCTTTGCGGATTCCAAAATTACAATGACCTCCCCCCTGGATTTTGCCGGCCCCCCGGCCGTAAAAACTGAACGGTCCCTTAATGACCCGATACGGACCTTTAAATTGAGGTTCACATTATATTTTAATTTCTTTCCATCGATAAATAGTCTTGAAAATATCCAAAGAAACATTCGCCATATAGCGAAACTATAAATTTACTAGGCTGTAGTTAAGGGTACCAAAAATGCAAGTAACAATGATATTGTCTTTTCATATATCTCTCTATTTTACACAACAGATAAGCCGCAGCATGGTTACGTTGTAAACATGCAGCCAGCCGTGACATCCAATCAGCAACCAAGATTTCAACTGGAGCCACAGCCTGGTGTTGTATATCAACAAGGCCAAGGGCATCAGTTACCACAGCAACAACATCAACTACAGCAACGGCATCATATGTTGCAGTTGCACCCTCAGCAGCTGCAGCATCAGGTGTTACAACCTGAAGTCGTCCATCAATGGCCACAGGGGCATCAGTTACCACAGCAACATCGCCAACAAGTGCCACAGTCACACACCCAGCAGCTGCAGTATCAACCGCAGCAGGTATTGCGTCCTGGAACAGTGCATCAACAACTGCAGGGCTGGAGTGAAGCACAGCTACAACAACCAAAGCGAGAAACTAGACCTCCCAAGCAGCAAGAGGGTAAAGTCAGTGGTCTGGATGTGAATGTAAACCAGGATCCGGTTCAGTCGCCACCAACAAGTTCCTCAGTCCGAGAAGACATGTCAGCCGGACTGGTCGAAAACGAGGTTCCATTAGCTTAGCTCAGAGTTTCGCCCGTCACAATCAGAAATATATGAAAACAGACATCGTCTGTAAACCCTTGGTGATTGATTGTTTCTATCGCTGCTCATACGTTCCCCACCATATACTAGCCTCATGGCTTTATAGGGTTCCATTCAGTTGACTTCGTAAATCCGAAATTGCAACTACGTAAACGTCCGTATTCCATTGAAAATCCTTATCGTGGCATAAGTCTTGACTTTCAAGAAATTTGAAACAATTAAAAATTACCTCTTTTCTTTCCTCCCGACCCCCATAAATCAAACACGTAGCCGCCCGCTTGAAATGATATAAAGGTGAACCAGTAGTACAATAGACGAATCACAGGATCCGACATTTGACAAGTTCGCGTTATAGATTCGCCCGTAAAGGGACATAAGCTGTACCTTTTGACTAATTTTTCACTACTCTGTTTCAATGTATCAACTACAGAATTTTACTATAAACCGATCATCATGACCAAAGCCTGTGTATGTGAAATGACCATTGTAATTGTTGATAAATGTATTCTAGTCCGGACCTGAATACAAAATTGAAACAATAACAATGCAGATTATACTCATATAGGGTATATTTATGAGCTAAATATTAGAAATTTCTCCATGGTCAGGGATTCAAACCAGAAACTGCAGATGATACACAGAACAAACAAAATTTAAAAAATGACGAAAGTGACAGCTAATGGACTATAATTGAAGCGTAGATCACATTTTCACATGTAACATTTTATAATTCTGTGTAAAAGCCGATCATAAAGTGTAAAAGGAAGGATCGGTGTTTGATTTCAACCGGCGATCGTTCCGTTTTCTATGTAAACGCCGATAATAAGGGTGAAAGAAGGGATATCGATATATGTTTTCAACCGGCGATCCTCCGTTGTCAGGCGGCAAAAAATCGCCACCTGACGGCTGTTAATGAAAGCCCTGCTCTTTGTGACGTTGTATTTGACAGAAACTCTATACAAAGCATTTCTGAAGATGAAATAGACCATATTGTAACTCCACACTACCGTGCTGTAGTGGAATCAATGATCAAATGCAAGGAACAATACAAGTGCTCTTACCGTTTTCAATTGTGAATACCCTAGCCAACTGTTTGCAAAAGTCGTCAGACTTCAACAAGATTTTTTCGACATTGTAAAATTAAGAGTAAACCTTTACATTCATTTTTATTCGGTTTCCTATCTCAAGAGCGGTAGAATATTTTAGTTTGATTTGTGTCCGGCTCTTGAAGCATAGTGCACACATATCTTAATACAGGTCTATAAAGGCGTAAAATTATCAGAGAAGTGGATTCATCGACAATGGGTATAGAATTCAAAGTGTGTAGGGTTGTCCAATTTTCGATAATCAAAAGTCGTAGTTCACGCACTTTGGTGGACAGTTTTCTTGAACGAAAATAAAATAGCGGTGTCAGGATGCGGGCGATTAATTTGAAGATGTGTGTATACTTTGTTCAAAGGCCAGAGGGAGACTTCTTGCAGCTCTTAATCTTTTTTACAATGTCGTTCAACTAATGCTATTTTAAGAATCCAACAAACGAACAGAAGTTGTGTAGTTGATTCATGGACCAGAAACACTGTAAATGTATTAGATACTGGGACCAAACTGCTATATTACCTGTACAAGCATACCGTTTATTCATCGACTATCATTTACCTTTTCATGGATGTGCAATTAAAGTAGTACTGTTCCTTTTGCATTCCACATGGCGACATTCACACTACTTCAGAATGGTATCCTCTTCATCGTTTTGCTTTCGGTATTAAATTCCGTAATGAATGAATGAATAAATACATAAATTAATAATTAAAAAAATAGATAGATAAGTAAATATATGTATATATGATTTTGTAATCCCTTAGACCAATAAGCATTATTTCAGTATTAAACTTTTATGTTGATGAATATGCATCAATGTTGCATAATTATGTACTGTGCATCGTGTAATGCACACATATAAACTTATACACAAGCACAGATGCTCGAATTTAAGTAATAGATATTATTACTTTTATTTGAAGTTGTCACTCTAACTGATGTTTCATGCGCTAAGCAATCAGCAGGAGTGAGCATTTGCTTTGAATACGGCTGTTGTTATTGGAGCGGGTGGGCATACATACCCACCTGCTCCAATAAAAACAGTATAGATGAATAAAAAACGTGTACACACACACACACACACACACACACACACACACACACACATATATATATATATATATATATATATATATATATATATATATATATATATATATATATATATATATCTCTATTATATATAAAGATTACCCAAAGGTCCAGCAGTTCTCAAGGACTCTCAAGCATGTTAGATTGAAAAATTAAGCGCTAGGACCTTATTCATACCCGCATCTGTTGTAGTAATCTACGGTAAGGACAAGAAAATTAAAAAAACTATTATTTCAAGAGCACTCCGTCTGCATGTCTTGGTACGAGGCGTTTCGCGTGCGTTGCGTCGTCGCCATCTCTCTTTTTACTGGGCTGTTACACTTGAGACAAGAAATCATCATCGGCTACCAGTTTCGGAGCGGACTGAAGTCATTATTAAATATTTCAAGTTCCTTTTCACGTTTTATAATATCTCAATAAGTAATATGATCCTTCGGTCTACATATAATAGTAAAACGTAAATGAGCTGTACAAGATTTCCCATACATGTTTTGTAAAGATTTTGATATAATTTTTGTCAACTTTACTTATTACGTTTTAAACTTTTCTTGAATATTACTTTCTAATGCGTCACTTTTTGTAAAGTATTGTGAGCCGAAAGTTCTTTATGACTTTTTTTAAAAACTATTTACTTCCATCAAAGACCTTGTCTGTGTTTCCATCATAAAGACTCTCCATCGCTTGTTAAGGTATATAATTGTTCTTGTGGGAAAAAGAATGTCCCATATCTACAATCATTTGTATCGCAATCAATTTTACAACAGTTTTTTTTCTCTAAAGGCTAAAAATCTATGTGTTATATAAATCAAACGAAGGTAATTTTGTAATACATCGTACGATACTACCGATTTGAGGCATTCTCTGACATTTCAAAAATGGACCCCTAGAGAAAATACACAGTACATATACTTTGCAAGCGTGATGATGGTATTGACAAATCTGATAAACAAAGATTCGTGAAGTGGTGTATTCCCTAATGCAATGATACGGGAATCTAAAGATATTTGTATATCTATAGGCAGATTAGTTAGCAGAAAACTGGTCAATTCTTAATTCTGTCACATGTTACTATTGCTCTTTGGGCCTACAAAACTATGCTCGAAAACATTATTTTGGTCTCCTAACAAATTACCTCAAAACTAAAATTGAGGGTTCTCAATTACTTTTTCGAAAGAAAAGTATAAAATCCTTTTCGTATAGCATTGCAAAATATCTGGTGATGGCTGTTTAGACCTTTGAATAGTTTGAATATAGAAACGTCGAGATCCAGAAACACGATAACATGGCTCTTCGTTGATTGGGAAGATCTTTTTGTGAGTGCGAAGTCCAGGATGAGAAGCAAACAAGAATCTTTAGTGTAGATAATCCCCGCTCGGGAACAATGCTCATGGTAACATCATTTGCGTTGTTTCCAAAGCAGCAGTTTTGTTGATCTCAGAGATGATAAAACACGACTTCACAGCACAGGCGCCTTTGAGCCGATGCACGACGGCCGATATGTGTATGCAGTGAAAAAGTACTTTTCTAAGGCACACAACACAGCGGCAGTCGTGTATCTGTTCACAAGCAACTGTGCTTCATAGCAGCTCAGAGGGTTAATGATGATGGTCCATTTACTCTGTTGATGTCATGTCATTCATTGCAAACTGATGACATTTATGACCGTTGATGATGTGTTCATGTTCTTGTGTCGTATGTGACCTATAAGAAAAGTTATTTTCTGCAACCAACAACCTCTCTGCTTCTTCCTAATACATTCAAATTGTTGTTTTTTATTTCGTCATATTGTTACTTGACGTCGATGAAGACAATGTAAACACCTACCTAGAGTCTTTAATTTGGTTTTGTCACAAACTTTTACGTTAAGAATTAAATTTATTGGCGTTTTCTGTAAGACAGAGTATGATACAATTATAAGAAAGTAGACATGAAACTGATGAGAAAAATGAGTTATTTCTTCGTGCCTTATAGGTGTAAGAAATACGTTGTTTAAATTTATACAAATCAAAAGACTTTGCCATATGATCCGCTACGAAAGAAGCCAGGAGTTAATTAAGATCAAAGTTTTGCTAATTGTTTTCGACACACATTTCAAAACTTTTCGACGGATATTTCAAAACGTTCTTTACTGCTGTGAATGCCAATTAAAGAAGTGCGATGAGTAATCAAGACAATACGATATGTTTATTATGAATGGAGAAGACAAAAGCTCAATTGCTTTGTGTTTTAATTACAATATCAATATGGATAGCACAGATTCTTGCGTGTCTACAACACACACTTTTCATCTACCAATCTCATTCGAAGATATGACTCGCTTCCTTAAGTAGTGACAGAAATAAAGTTACCAGGATTTATTGTGTTTACAAAGCACACATCGGATATTACGGCCGGCAGTATTTTCTAGGCCATACCTTTGTTGCTGTTTGCGAGAAGACTGTGTTTGAACTCCTTAAAATGCATCGTTTACACTCACTCACCTCAGTGAGCCCTATGACAGCACATTTTTTGTTTCCGAAGTGCAGCCCACCCATTACTTGCACAACATTGCTGAGAACCTGAATAGGGCATCGATGACGTCACGCAAAAGGGAAAGGCCACATCATTGACGGCCATATTGGTTGCGACTATATAAGTTAGAGGCGAACAGTTTGCTTTCAGAGAAGGACTAAGCAGCTAGGAACCAGGTTTTTACAAAGATAGTAACTTTTAGTCTTGTTTTCTTGTAACTCTAGAAATTCTGACTAGTGACTGTTGGATATCGCTGAGGTATTGTTCTATGAAATGTGTTATTTCCTGGTTAATATTTAATTATACCAACTTCTATGGGCGTAATCGTAGCAGCTATCCCGACAGTTATACAGGACTCTGCGTCGATTGTTCAGTAGAGAAAAAAACAACATACAACAAAATAGTGTACTGTATTCTTGTAGCTGAATATTTTGTACTGCACCAGAGAATTATTTCTCTATCCAGAGCTTTCGACAACTATCCAGCCGTCTTTGTCAATGTCGTTGATTAGCACCACTGCACATGCATGATCTTTAATATTATCCCAAATTAGAGACAGTTGATACCATTTGCCATCCCGAGTCAACGTTGATTTATGTGTTCTTATGTATATCGCTTCCTTAATACCGCTCTTGAACCAATGTGGCTTCCGATCCAAGATGTTCACATTTTCTATCATGAAATTATGACCCGGGAATCATTGTATCAGATTCTGATATTGTCATTGACAAACTTTATGTATTTGTTAAACTGTTGATATGATGCGTAAATTCATCAGCAAATTTCCGCTCTAACTTTGTGTGAGTGTCAGAAAAATATCGGTACCACCACGACGGTGGATTGGGAGCTGTTATCAGAGATATAGATTCATATCGGCGATATCGGAGAAACAGAACGATCCTTACAAGCCCGAATGAAAGAACATAGGCGTCCAAGCTGCGTCACTTCAGAGGTTTCTAAACATATCCACAATGACTCCCCGGGCCATAATTTCATGGTAGAAAATGTGAACATCTTGGATCGGAAGCCGGATTGGTTCAAGAGCGGTATTAAGGAAGCGATATACATAAGAACACATAAAACAACGCTGACTCGTGATGGCGGATGGCATCAACTGCCTCGAATCTGGGATAAAATTTTAAGATCACCCATGCGCAGAGTTGCTAATCAACACCATTGACAAAGACGGCTGGATAGTTGTCGAAAACTTTAGATAGAGAAATAATTCTCCGATGCAGTACAAAGTATTTAGCTACAGGAATATAGTGTGTCTGCACAAATGAGTCTGCATCATTGTAACAAAATGGTGCTTTTATGACGCGTTTTCACAATTTCGGTTCCACATGTTTGCTTGACAATATATGCTGCAGTCGTGACGCACGCATTCAAGCTTCGTAGCAACGTATTTTGTATTTCCTTCGATGCGTTGACTGCTGTAGCGCATTCACCGAAATTAAAATCCGTTATTGGAAATTCTCAATTGATGATACGGAATCTAAAGATATTAATATATCTTTAGGCAGTTTAGTTAGCAGAAAACAGATTAATTCTTTGCCACCTGTTACTATTGCTATTGGGATCTTAAAAAGTATGCTCAAAAACATTATTTTGATCGCGTACCAAATTACCTCAAAACTAAAATTTAGGTTTATGATTACTTTTTCGAAAGAAAAGTACCAAATCATTTGCGTATAGCATTGCAAAATATTTGATGATGGTCGTTTGGACCTTTGAATAGTTTGAATATCGAAACGTCGAGATCCATGAAACATGATAACATGACTCATCGTTCGGTTGATTGGGAAGATTTTTTGTGAGTGAAAAATCCGGGATGAGAAGCAAAGGAATATCTTTAGTGCAGAAATCCCCGCTCAGGACCATTGGTCATCGTATCATCATTTGCGTCGTTTCCAAGGCAGCAGTTTCGTTGATTTCAGAGGTGATAAAACATAACTTCGCAGCACAGTCGCCTTGTTAACCAATACACGACGGCCGCTGTGTTGTATGCATTAGAAAAAGTACATTTCTAAGACACACAACACAGCGGCAGTCGTGTATCAGCTCACAAGAGACTTTGCTCCATAGCAGCTCAGAGGGCTAAAGATGATGGTTCATTTACTCTTTTGATGTCTTGTGATTCATGCCAAGCTGATGACCTTGTGACCTTTGATGATGTGTTCTGTTCTAGTGTCGTATATGACCTATAAGAAAAGTTATTCTCTGCAGCCAACAACCTCTTTGAACCTACCTTTCTGCATTCAGATGGTTTCTTTTTGATTTCGTCATACTGTTCACTTGAATTTGATGAAGACAATATATAAGCACTTAGACTCTTGATTTTGGTTTTCTCAGTGAACACACTCTTACGTTCGGAGTTAAAAATTATTGTCATTTTCTGTAAGATAGAGTATGATATTATTGTAAGTAGACATAAAAATGATGAGAAAAATGAGTTATTTCTTCGAGCCATAGAGTTGAAAGAAATACGTCGTTTAAATTTTACAAATCTAGAGACTTTGCCATATGATCCGCTCACAAAGAAGCCAGTAGCAAATTAAGTTTGAAGTTTTGCTGATTGTTTGCGACACAGATTTCAAAACTTTTCGACGGATATTTCAAAACGTTCTTATACCGCAGTAAATGCCAGGTAAACAAAAGCGATGGAGTAATTAAGACAATATGATGTGTTTATTAGAATAAAGAAGCGAAATGCTCAATTACTTTGTGTTTTAATTACAATATCAAAAAATATGCACATCTTGGATGTCTACAACACTCATTACAAGATATGACTAGCTTCCTTAAGTAGAGGCAGGAATAAAGTTACCAGGATTCATTATGTTTACAAAGCACACACCAGAAATTACCGCGGCAGCAGTTTTTAGGCCCCACCTTTGTACCTAATTGTAACACACAATGTTTACACTCACTCGCCTCATGAGGCTTGTGACAGCTGCGCACCCATTGCTTGTACATCGATGACGTCACGCAAAAGGGAAGGGCCACATCATTGACGGCCATATTGGTTGCGACTATATAAGTTAGAGGCGAACGGTTTGCTCTCACACAAGGACTCAGTAGCTAGCAACCAGGTATTTACAAAAATAGTTACTTGTAACTCTAGTTTACGTGTAACTCTAAAAATTGTGACGAGTGACTGACCGGATACCGCCGAGGTATTGTCCTTCTATCGACAAAACTTAAATGTGTGTTATTTCCTGGTTAATATTTAGTTATACCAACTTCAATGGGCGTAATGCATGTAATGGCAGCGATCCCGACAGATAGACAAAGACTTAGCTCTGCGTGGCAGGGCTGTGTGTTACTGGCGTTATACGGCCTCCCAAGGCGGAAGGCCGTATAACGCCAGTAACAGCCCTACCACGCAGAGCTAACACAGACTCTGCGTGAATTGTTTAGTAGAGGGAAAACAACATGCAACAAAACAGTGCTTTTGTGACGCGTTTTCACATTCTCGGTTCTACATGTTTGCTTGACATTTTATGCTGATTCGTGACGCATGAATTCAAGCTTCATAGCAACGTATTTCCTTCGATGCGTTGATTGCTACAGCGCATTAACCACGATTAAAATCCGTTATTGAAAATTCTCAATAGCCGATACGTCTCTGAATTCGTGCTTCATGTAAGAAAAATGTTGTCGTATTTGACATTTCTTTTTATCTCTCAGTTTTTAGTAATAGCAATTAAATAGCAATTCAAAGGAGCGGACATTTTCAGGAACTGAACGGTTTTGACCTGTTTATTTCATGCAAAAGGAATTATTATTGACTTTTTGAAACATTCTTACAAAGGGATAATAAAAACAACTGCCAAAGTTTGTCACAGTGTAAATTTATTTATCACTGCGCATTTCCGTGTAATCATAAATTAAGTGACTTTACTCAAATGACAGGTGGTCCAGTTTTCGAACAAATCAGACGTGTTCTTATCTAAGTATGTATCTCAATGTCTCTCTTCAGTATGCAACATCAGCAGCAACAACAACGGATGCAACAGCAGCAGCAATACTATGCCAGCCAGCCAACCCAGACTGTACAGGGACGACCACGAGGAAGCACAAATGGAAAGGGAAAAAGACCAGGCTTTGCTTCAAGAGCGACCATGGTCTTTGGAGTATTTCAGATCATATTTGGTGGCATTTGTGTAATACTGGGTATTACTGCCATCGTCATCGAATGTCATCTTCGAGAATTTGGTACGGGTATATGGTGTGGTGTCATGGTAGGTATGGACCGTTTTTTCCCGACAAACAAATAACAATAGACAAATGAGAAATAGAAGAGGATGAATCTTTGATGACTTCCAAGTCATTGTTTTAAAAGAAATTAAATATACAAGGTAAACAATGCTTGGTGGGAATTATATGCAGGTTTTTGATTCAAGTTAATGTCCTAAGACTGTACCTTGATTACTATTTATTGATGGTGATATCTTTCCGTTTTCATCTTATTGATGCACGCAAAGACAATTTAAGCATCTGAAATGCCTTTGCGCTGACAGAAATCATGATAGACTCCAAATTAGTGATATTTTCACATAAACCGAAATCATTTCTAGCAGACGTGTGATCTCTGCGTATGCTTTTTACAGTTCGCAGTTGCAGGATCGTTTGGAATGGCGGCATCGTTGAAGAAGACTAACGCAATGGTAAGAGTTCTGATCTTGTTGTAGGCACACTTGGTACATTGTAGCTTTGTAATCTAATGTCTTGTCATGTTTTAAGTGAAATTAATTCACGGTAAACCTGGATTGTCAGTTCTACACAACTGTAAATATGTAAAACAACATGAAGCAAACGTACAAAGAGTTAGTTTGACAAATTAACACATCCACTGAGTGTGATATCTTATAAACAACAATCATTAACTTTGTTTATCATCTTATGAGTAATGCCTACAACGTTTTTATCCATCCATCGGTAGAGACAGCATTTTGGTTGTGAAAGAAAGGATTGAAATATCACATTAATACTATGAGGAGTAACTGAAAGTGCTGTGTGTGAGGAAATACTCACTTCCGGCCAAAGAGTACTTTGGTTACACACGAACAACAAAAAAGATAGGTCATACAGGTCACATTTTTGCTGTGCCATACGCAAAAACGGACATACAATATCACTTGTGTCGATGTGTCACAAAAGAGATAACGTGTGTGTACCATACTGAGCTATATTATACAAATCAATTAATTTCCAGCTGGGTTAAAGCCCATACCCTGGTCTAATAATTTTTTCGAGAAGGAAAACGTCATTCTACTTTCACAGTCGAATCTCTCTGTCCATGCCCGAACGTAATCCTGTCCATCGTATTGTACTTTAGGTATACATATATTCTCTGCTAAAAGATATTGATGGTATCAATCTGTCTGTGTCTCAACAGATAATTACTACAATGGTTTTGTCTATCATATCTGCAACTGTCGCAGGCAGTGCCTTTATCATAGGTATTATCGCTGCACTTATGGAAGAACAGTGTTACTATGACTATGACTATCACTATGACGATTTCGGTAACAGAGTGAGAGATGACGACTCTTACGATTGTGACACATATTATGTAAGTTGAAACCAGTGCTTTTCTTCGTATTTCGTGTAAATGAATGAATAAGCAAATGAATAACGGAGTAAGGAATTACTGACTTGCAGAATTGCGTACTACTGGCGTGGCGGATGGCTGTATCACTATAGTACAGACAACGTATGGTAAAACTATAACCTTCCTTCCTGTTTCCTGTAAATGGATCAGAAGATAAATGAAAGAAAAAAGGAAGAGGAATGGGTGAACGGACGAATAACGTATATTGTTGCGCCTTTAAAATCATAGTAGTGCTATAACATTTATTGTAATATTGACTTTTTATACCTGTTCTGTAATGTGGTCTTTGACCTTGATTTTATATCTTCATTTTTCAGGCTGGTAGAGTTGCCGTTGACAGTATCCTGGTCGTTGTAGCATTGGCTGAATTAGTGTTTGCAATCCTTCAGTCTGCTTTCTGCTGTGGAGCGTACTGCTGCAATCAAAAGCCCTCAGCGTCAATGGTACGTCCATAAATGTCTGACCTAGCACTCGATAAATTCTTCCAAAACAGCAAAGTATAACTTTTGTGTGGAAGAAAATCTATTCTTGTTTCCATGTATCAGGCATTGTAACAATCATCATATCACATGATGTATGCTTGCTATTCAGAAAATCAAATTACAGTTTATATCTACAGGTAGTGTGTGTCTGTTTCATATCGCACTCCGCATGTTATTCTGTGTCAAGCACTTTTGTCCAATAGGGATACTTGTTACTTTCCTAATGCGTGTTTAACTGACCATTTTATTGTCCTTGTCATTCGATTTTACTTCAGTAAATTTCTGAATATGAATATGAATATATCAAATTAAATTATGATTAACCCTTTGTTCAGAGATAGCTGTTATCCATTCAAGAAGTAAAAGAGAGCAAAAAGGTATATACTTTGATCATAAATAGCATGTTAGCATGTTAGGATAATTTGGTGGTAAAATTTATACAGTTGTATGTAAGGTCATATATAAATTATCATAACACCTAACAACCGATTCTTTTGTTTCCCAATACAGATGTACGTTGCCGTGAGGACATCCGAAGGGGGCAGCCAAGGCTTCCCGATGGGCGTAATCCAAAGCGAACCCACACAGCAATTGGCGCCCTCTGGAGTTGAGTTTGTGCAACATTATCCTGGTAAGTTTCTATTTTGTTGACATTAATTGGCCGGTATGGACCATTTTATTGAGGCTCATATCGTATTCTTATTTCTGATCATCGATAAATAATCGTAAAAATAAGCGAACAAGCACACAATATATGGTGAAACAATGAGTTCCTTTTACAAGTCTGTAGTCAAGTGTACCAAACAGTCATGTTGCAAGTAATAGTGATATTGTATTTTCATAAATCTTTCTTTCTCACACAACAGATCGTCAG
Source organism: Ptychodera flava (assembly GCA_001465055.1). Taxonomy (NCBI): domain Eukaryota; kingdom Metazoa; phylum Hemichordata; class Enteropneusta; family Ptychoderidae; genus Ptychodera; species Ptychodera flava. Next base: position 275,232 of record LD348853.1, on the reverse strand, counting down.
CAGCAGGCTTACGTTTTAAACATGCACCCAGTCGTGACATCCAATCAGCAGCCAAGAATCCAACAGGGCCCACAACCCGGTGTTGTGTATCAACAAGGGCAAGGGCAGCAGTTACCACGGCAACAGCATGAAAATCAGCAACGCCAGCAAATGTTGCAGTTACAGCCTCAGCAGCTTCAGCATCAGCTGATACAACCCAGAGCCACCCATCAACAAACACTGAGGCAGCAGTTACCACAGCAACATCGCCAGCAAGTGCCACATTTACAGTCCCAGCAGTTGCAGTATCAACCGAAGCAAACCCTGCAATCTGGAACAGTGGATCAACAACAACAGGGTTGGCGTGAATCACAACCGCAACCAAAGGCACCACTTGGACCTCCAGAACAGCCTGAAGGAAAAAACACT
>LD348853.1:252852-264205 GCA_001465055.1 Ptychodera flava | reverse complement strand
TAACCGAAATTAGCTGTGATGCAGGAAATTATTGATGATATTATTTTTGGTATAATCTGATATACAAACCATTTTTGAAGTTGCAGTATACCAAACTTGAACTCTACGCCATCGGGCTGTAATGAGATCACCTGTATATATATATATATATATATATATATATATATATATATATATATATATATATATATATATATATGTGTGTGTGTGTGTGTGTGTGCCTATATATATATATATATATATATATATATGTGTGTGTGTGTGTGTGTGTGCCTGATATTACACCTTTTGTTTCCAGATACATTTGATTAATGGTTTATTAACAAATTTCATGCTGAAGCTTTGAGATCTTTTGAAAAATTCCGGAATTCTCAAAAATTCTCAAATTCATCAGACTCTATTATTAACCGCTAGCATGAATCATCATTATTATATTGTTCAGTTTCTATGTAATTCCTTTAAGTATTAAAAATTACAATACAGCTATAACGAATGGCAGGAAAAGGAAACTAGTTAAATGCAACCAGTAATTGTCGTTAGAAAAAAAATCAGTTGTGATTTCTTATCGCGGCTACCAGTCTTGTAACCAGTGTTTGGCAACTATAGCAATTTCAAGTTTCCTTTCCATTTTTTTCTTTATTTTAGCCAGAAATGATATGCTCCATAGATCTACATATAATAATAGCACGTAAACGAACCGTAGCATATAACCCAACCGTATGCGTGTTTTTTTCAAGATTTTGCTTTTAAGCTTCGTTAACTGTTACTTTTTCGCTTTGCTGACATTTCTCTGTGATCAGTCTGTAAAATATGGTGAGGCGAAGGCCTTGATTACATTTGTTTAGTGTTTATTCATTTCCGTCAAAAATCTCGTTTATCGCTTGTTCCAGATAAATAAAAATGTTAGATTTGTACAGTCATTTATATTGTACTATCTTTGGTAAACTTGATTCCCAATTATAGCAAAAGGTTGTTTCCCACAAAGGCTAAGAATTTTCTGTACGTATTAAATTTACTGGTTATATCAATAAAAGGAGAGAGAAATTTTAAAATATATCGTATGACAGCACAAATTTGAGGCACTCACTGTCTTTCTGAAATGGACCTATAACGGAAATATGCAATGCTTTACGAGCGCGCGTGGTAATCATATCGAAAATCTAATCAACGAAAATTCATGAAATGGTGTGTGACCTAATATGATGATAGGAAAACCTAAAGATCGTATATCTACATTAAGTGTTATAGGGAGAGAAAACAGATCGTAAAAACATCACTTCACAGCAGCTCAGAGAAGATGAAGATGCCCATCCTTGTTGATGTCACGTGATTCCTGCCAAGTTGCTGAACTCATGACCGTTGATGATGTTGGCCATGTTCTAGTTTTGTCTTTGAGCTATTTGACGAGTTATTCTTTGCAAACAACAATCTCTCCGCACATACCTACTACATTGCAACTTTTTGTTCGTATTTCGTGATATTATCCACGTGAATTCGAAGACGATTATGTATATATCACATATCTCGTCTCTAGAATGTGGTCTTCTTACACATGTGCATTAAGAATTCAAAAGTATTTGCATTTTCTGACTATTTTCTGCTAGATAGAGAATTGGTATGAGAAAGTGACGAGGAAATGATAAGAATGAGTTATTGGTAAGGTAATTGAGTTGTAAGAAATAAATGGTTCATACAAAGCGGGATACTTTCATACAGTGTATGCTACCTAAGAAGCCGGGAGCAAATTGCAATCGAAGTTGCGATTGCAGACTTTTTTCGACGGCTGTTTTAAAACGTTCTTATACAACAGTAAATACCAAGTAAATGAAAACTACAGCGTCACCAAGACAAAAATATTATTTTTTATTCTACATCGAATAAGAAGAACAGCTGAATTACTTCCTGTTTTAATTATAATATCAACATTTGCATCATTATCTCTTGAATGTGTATATTCTACGAAATTTAATTAACTGACAATGCACTTTCGCAATGTTAGTCTACAATATTCATTTGGCCCCGCACTTTGATTTCTGTTTGTAAAGGGGCTGAGCTCTAATACCTTAAAATGTATGTGTGCATACAAAGACCTCGCCAGTGACACAGCTATGCAGAGCGACGTGTTTGCACACTCATTCACGATTTTGCGATTCACAGCGCACACAGTGCTTCTCTAGTGACACAGCTGAGAAAGTGCCAAGGTCACAATGACGTCACGCAGGAGGAATTTGGCCGCCATCATTGACGGCCATGTTTGTTGCGACTGTTATATATGTTAGAGGCGAATAGTTTTCACTCAGACAAAGACTGAGCAGAAACAAGGTAATTTACCCAGGCAACCTTTATCTCGAGAAACTGTGACAACTGACTTATCGGATATTGTCAAGGAATTGTCTTTCGATCGAAAAATGTGTTGTTTCACCTCCGAGTTAATACTCCTTGTACAATAGGCGTAATCGTAGCGACCCCTACAGTCACTCAAGGACTCTGGGTTTGCTGTTCAATAGAGAAAAGAACATAGTTAAACACGCTGGTACATATCCTACATGTTTTTATCGTATTCTCGGTTTGACGTGTAATGCCTCTCAACTATTTTGCAACGTCTTGTATGATTCCTTCGATGCGTTGACCGTCATAGCGCATTCACCGAAATTGAAATCCGGTACAGCTGTAACGTCCTTGACTGGGTCAAGTCTGTGAACGTTTGAGTGGTGAACGCGATGATTTGTGTTTTATTTTCATGTGAAACGTGTGAGTTGGGATGAACGCGATGAGTTGGGTGTACTACGCGATACGCTGCCGAGAGTTTCACTCGGCAGACACGTACTCACAACGGCGCACTGCAGACTCAAAGGTATTACGCGTTCGATCACAAAGTAAACCTGACCTGGGCTGCTAATTTTCAAATGAGTATGTATGAAATGGAAGAGTCACAAGAGAGACTGTTGCAAATGATTTTATTTTGTAAAAAATTCACCGACTTGAACCAAGTCTAGCAATGTCCCTATTTGACTGTCATTGCAAATTCACCAAAGTTGATATACGATATTGCCGTGATGTTTCTGAACTCATGGTTAAGGACAGTGCATTTGTCATTTATGGGCGTGACTCTGAAAATTACTTTACTTCACCACAATCGTTACATTTTTGCGGAATTGTCTTCCGATGGACAAGCGCCAGTCAATACACATTCATTTTTCTCACATGTATGTGACATGTCGTAAATGACAATTCTATTCAGCGGACATTTCAGAAACACAACAGTTTTGACCTATTGTTTTGAAGTCTTGAATTATTATTGAAGGAATATTAGAAATATCTATCAAAGTTTGTCACATTGTATCTTTATTCATCTGTGCCGTCTTAAATTCAGTGGCGTTAATGATATGGCAAATGATACAGACATATTTGTCGCCTTTGTCTCTCTTCAGCATGCTACCTCAGCAGCTGCAACAGCAGCAGCAATACTATGCCAGCCAGCCAACCCAGGCTGTGCAGGGACGACCCCGAGGAAACGCCAACGGAACGGGGAAACGTCCAGGCTTTGCTTCACGGGCGACCATGGTCTTTGGAATCTTCCAGATCATATTCGGCGGCATTTGTGTTCTGCAGGGTATTACTGCCGTCGTTATCGTATGTAAAGTTAGTGAATCTGGTACTGGTATATGGTGTGGTGTTATGGTAGGTATGGAATTTTCAAACACCCCTTTTTTTGGCAAACAGACCAAAATAGACTTATTAAAAGTAGAAAAGGAATGGGGCTTCCAATGGTATCGTTTGGTTATTATATCCAGTGTTTGATCCAAATTAAAAAGATATATCTGAAACGTGTTTTCTGAAGACTGTACCAAGACGATCTACTGATCATAGTCATGTCATTCCGTTATCATGTGTCCGATCAACATGTAGGTAATTTGAGCATCTGAGATGCATCTGCACTTATATAAGTCACGTTAGACTTCAAAGTACGTGATATATCCTCAGAAAACCGTAACCATTTAGAACAAGCATGTGACAAATTATATTTTTTACAGTTCGCAGTTGCAGGATCGTTCGGGATAGCTGCATCGTTGAAGAAGACGAACGCGATGGTAATTAAGATTAGCTTTTATGGTCTTGATGGCGGCAAACTGTCTTCATCATAGGCTTTCAATCGTTTGTCAATTTCTCTGAAAATAAAATTGATTTCACCATCAATATAGATGCCAAATGCACATGACTGTCGATATGTAAAATAAATAAAAGAATAAAGACTTAAGAGACAAGGTGTATATACCATACTTTGCTCCACGAAACTGGCTAAGGTTGTCGTCACATATGCAGTTCGGTTAACCTTATTCGGCTGGAGCGGAGATCATAGCGTAATTCACATTTTCATTTATTTAAGATGGTAAAATCTAATTCGGTTTCAAAGTTTTCAGTTCATATTTGAAACCATTTAGGTCTGTGTTTGAGCATAAGCCTTGTCGTATTACGCTATGGTTATACGTTTGCCTTCTGCTGGAATGTATTAATAGTATTAAGTTGTCTGTATCTCAACAGATAATTACCACCATGGTTCTATCTATAATCTCGGCAACTATGGCAGGCATTGCATGTATTATAAGCGTCTTCGCAGCAGTTATTGAAGAAAATTGTTACCAATGGGACGGTGACTGGTACCCATATTACTGTGATACAGAATATGTATGTTTACACTACTTTCTGTCTTCCTATTTCTTGTAAATGAACAAACTAATGGATGGGGAAGGAAGGAAGGAAGAAGGGAAAGAAGAGGAATGAGCGAATGAATATTATATGATAATAATTTTACAGCATTTGTTTCAACATTGTAGATTTATACCTGCGCTGCGGTTTCTTAGTTGACCACAAGTTTATTCTTCATTTTTTCAGGATGGCAGAGTTGCTGTTGACAGTCTACTGGCGGTCGTAGCATTAGCTGAATTAGTGATTGCAGTCCTTCAGTCTGCTTTCTGCTGTGGAGCGTACTGCTGTAATCAAAAGCTCTCTGCGTCACCGGTAGGTCATAGAATTTCTAGCATTGCATTCGAAAAATTCCTCGCATATTCCAAAGCAGCAAGAATTATCAGTTTCGAGTGCAAGGAAAACCGGTTGTGTTTCATGTGCCGAGCTTCTTATCAATCACAAAGACACGTGATGAATGCTTTCTATTCAGAGAGTCAAATTATGAATGGTTTCTACCGGTAATTTTTCTGTGTCAAACAATTTCCTTCAATAGGGACTCTTGTGACATTTGATTTTGGTGTTTGAGTTGACAGTTTTGATTGTAGAAATTGGTAAACTTTGCTTCTGTAATTTTGAAAGATATCAATACGAATATATGTTAATATATTTTACACGTAAAAAATTGATATCTATATGGTATTGGTTAAAAACGACAAAACTAAATATGAATAAGCCCTTGTCATTGGGCAAATTGTTAAATAGATCAAATAGGGATAAAGACTTTTATAAAAAATGGCATGTCAGGAAAGTTTGCTCGGAAAAATTCATAGAGTTACAAGGAAGTTCATGTCATTGTTGAATAAATTATAACCAATACTTTGGTTTCTCAAAACAGATGTATATTGCCTTGAGGATATCCGCAGGGGCCAATAACAGCTTCCCGGTGACCGTAACCCAAAACGAACCCAAACAGCAGATGGCGCCCTCTGGAGTTGAGCTTGTGCCACATTATCCAAGTACGTTCCTATCTGGTTGATGTTTATGACACGATGTGTATCCTTTTATAAGGTACACATTCAATATTGTTTTGTCTAGTCATTAATAACTACTCTTCATAATATTGTGTTCTTCAGCAAGCTGTAGCGAGAAACCTAGAAACTGTTTGATATATATCAACAGTTGCAGCTCCTTCCCTGTTACAAGGCAAACTTGTTGTTTTTACGTAAATTTAATGGCATTCATACATTTTTAGAATTTTTCAAGATTAAAGTCATAAAATGCAACAAAACGGTTCTAGATTTTGTTTAATTATTACTAACATTAGAACCATGACAGCATCAAAATGTTGGGAACCAAAATATTTTCAGGTCCTCCCCAAATAGGCAGAGCAAAATTTTTAAAGTTCCCCCTTGACTACTCCAAGGTTTTTCGAATTCCCCTGAATTCATCCAGCCCCCTCAACATTCTTGAGCACAGACTAACAGTGATGCTCTATTCTTACGCATCTTTATTCTGACTAAACAGACCATGAGCAAGTACCACAAGGTTTCGTTTTTGAAGTGCAGCCAGTCTTGACATCCAATCAGCAGCCAAATATCCAACTGGAACCACAACCTGGCTTTGTGTATCAACAAGGACAATAGCTACAGTTCCCACAGCAACAACACCGAGAAGTGCCAGAGTTACAGACCCAGCTGCCGCCTTATCAACCACAGCGATCAATGTTATGTGCTGCAGTGGATCAAAAACAACAGAGTTGGTGTTAACCACAGCCATAAACAAAGGCAGCACTCGGACCTCCCGAGAAACCGGTAGGAAAAGCCACTGGCCCGGATGTAAACTCTCAGTCGCCACTGGCAAGTTTCTTAATCCGAGAAGACATGTCAGCTGGACTGGTTGAAAACTAGGCTCCATTAGCGTAGCTGAAAACGAGGGTTTCACATATTATAATCAGAAATGTATTTGAGCAAATTGACGGATCAACCACTCTTTGATAAAAGTTTAAAACTCGAACTCAACGTTCATATCTAGCCAAGTTTGAAAGTTTCACAAAAATTAGACACATGTAGTTAATGTATCATTTACTCCAAAGGCTCCAAATAAGTCCATATGCAGCAGACGAGCAAACTATTGCAAAAACGTGAGTTTTTATGGTTTGATAACAGTGGTGCCTAAATCAAAGCCTCCCCAATTCTCTATCTAAGTATTCTCATATAAAGCGAATTCTCATATAGTATTAGAATCTGTTAAGACCTTATTGTTATAGATGTACAATCCATATTTACAAGTCGACGTGTATTTCTGTGCTGATACAGTGTCATCGAACTCTGATGAAATTATTATTCATTGAAAAGATACAATATTAGCGTCGTTATCGTTATTATCAATATTATAATTAACAGCTCTCAGCAGAAGTCTTCAGACTGTTTACGAATTAAAATGTATATTAATTTTAGATCGGTATTTTCCTATATTGAATAGAGATACATTTTCAATCGACATGTATTCAATTTACTATAACGCCGAAACAGTTTTATACCTGTCTGATAAGAATGTACAGTCACGAGGGCTACCAAATTGATTTTATTGACGGTTTTCGCTCACAAGTATCTATGTGTAAAACAGTACATAAAAGTGTTTTATTGCCATTTTTTACATCTGAAGTTGTTAAAGCATTTGTCGAGGAGTATTTTTCAAACTAACCTGCAATAGTGAGAACCACTACAATTCACACTTTCAAACAAAAAACACTTATGGATTTGAATAAAATTACTACTATAGGTCCGAAGATTTTGTACTTGAGATTTAAAGTACATACATTCGAAGAAGATTTAAAGTTTTACCAATCAAGTACAATACAAACCAATGTGTATCACAGCTCAAGTCATGATGTAATACGACTCGGGATACCATGACAGCTATTATACATGAACTATACAATTAACTGAAATTGTAATACACTTTAATCAATTTTCGCTCATCCATTCACATCCCGAGGATCTTTGATGTCAGTTGTTTTACAATGCAGGTTTATGTAGAGTACCACTATGCATCATAATCATTTTGTGTCCATGCTGGCTGCAACATCGAAATTCTCTGAGCTTCACTATCAACAATAATGAACTCACTAAATGGGTGGATAAAGGAGGCGGTCCAACCAGTACTTTTCGTCTTCTTGTGATCTTTCTTTTTTTAAATATACAGCTGTATCGGCAACACACAAGTTGCCTTCCTAAGGGTAAAAGGCGACAGACAAAATTGAACAAACACGCAAGATAAAATTGTGTCGACAAATGACCTACAAACAAAACAGGTAACAGTGAGATGAGGATTGAATCGAAAGGAAAGGAAAAATAAAACACGTGATAAATGGAGCCACAGGGAGAGAATTAACCAAAATTGAGGTAGTAGTTCGGAAAAATAAAAACAAGTTGAGATTAAAAGAAGTAAAAAGGCTATTGCTAAAAGCAAAGATAAACTGCTCAAAACAAGGGATGCTGCTGAAAGGAAACGAAGGAAAAATAAAAAAGCAACTGACCAGGGTGCAGTGAGTGGAACTACACTAGTTGGAAAGGAGGGTCGGGATCATCAAGTTCAAACGGCATGTACCTTAGTGAGGTTCACATTGTATGTGTATATCTGGTCATCGATAACTACTTGTCAAAATAACCTGACCAGCACATTAAAAGAATCAATCACGTTCCCCAGTTGAGGGTACTGAAAAATATTACAAATAACGTGATACTGTCTTTTTCTGACAAATCTTTAAATCATACACAACAGATCAGCAGCAAGTACCGCAGAGTTACGCTGAAACATCCAGTCAGGCCATAAGCAGCCAAGCATCCAACTGGAACCTCAACCTAGTGTTGTGTATCAGGTCAAGGGCAACAGTTGCTACAGCAACAGCAAATGTTGCAGTTTGGGGGCCCAGGAGCTATAGCCTCAGGTGGTACCACCTGAAGCAATCCATGGACAACCAGTTGAGCAACAGTTATCACAGCAACATCACTAACAAGTGCAACATTTACCTATTAGTGCAAGATGCTAGGTATAATGATATTCAAATTTGCAGATTACATAAATGAGCTTTGTTTCGGTATTAAAATTCTATGCTCATGACCCCTAATCAATGTGGAATATTCATGTACCTCGGATCTTGCACTGTATAACATTTACAGCCCCAGCAGTTGCAGGATTACCACAGTAGTCTGGAGTAATAGATGAACAACTGCAGGGTTTGCGTGCACAGCCCCAACCAAAGCAATGAAGTGGACTTCCTAGGCATCCTGTAGGAGAAGCAACTGGAAAGGATCAGGTTCAGTGGTCAACAAGGAACACCTCAGTCCGAGAAGACATGTCAGTTGGACTGGTCAAAAACGAGGTTCCGTTAGCTTTGCTGAAAACAGGATTTTCAGGCATCATAGTCAGATATCTATTGTAACAAATTGGCAGATCGTCTCAAATCGAGACTTCTACCATTCACTATGATATAAAATGTTCTCATCACTATAAGTACGAATAGTTTCTTTATCCTACAACAATACCTTACATGTAGTTACTAGAACATATAACTATGGCAACCAAATTTAGTTGTGATGCAGGAAACTGTTAATGACTCTATTTTTTATAGAAACTAATATAAAAAACCATTTTTGAAGATAAAGTAGAACACACTTTACTTTTTAACTCTTCACTTCTATGTTGTAGTGAAACCAGTAATCGTATACAAGGAAAATTATCAGCGCCCTCATCGTTTGCAATTGTAATCACCCTTTGCTGTTTATAGTCGGAAGACTTCATCAGAATGTGTTCGACATCTTTGAATGAGGAGTGCATTCATTTTTTATTCGGCCTTTTATCTCTAGAGCGGTAAAATATTTTAGGCTGATTGTTGTTCGTCTTGTGTATCATAAAACCTAAATACTTAAGTACAGCTATACACAGATGTAACCTAATTGGAGAATGCCAATTTATTGATTTCTTCTTGCACACAAGAGGTATTCAAAGATTTCGGTTTCAACATCTTTAATCGAAAGAGATAAAGATGATCGAAAATTGTCGTTTAGGTATTATGGTGAGCAGTTTTCTTCAATGAAAAATAAATAATATAGCGGTGTCAGGGATACGTGCGATTATGCATTTAAGTTTTCCACAATAACGGAAGTTGAATATATGTAGTTGTGGTTAGACATGGACCCAAAACACTGTAAATGTAATGGATTCTGGGACCAAGCTGCTTGATCATTCGTAGTAGCGTACCGTATATTCATCGACTCTCATTTCGCATTTTATACGGACGTGCTATTAAAGCACATATTTCTTTTTACATTCCACATTGAGATATATCTTTCGGATATTACCTTGTTCACTCACCCCCGGAACGCAATACTCTTCACTGTATTGCCTTCTGTATTAAATTTTTATTACAAATAGATAATTAAGTGAATAGACAAATATATGTATATGTGCTCGTCTATTCATTTATACCAATCACAATAAGGAGCATAGTTTTATGTAGAATATTCATGTACCTTATATCTTGCAGTGATATATATATATATATATATATATATATATATATATATATATATATATATATATATACGGCTGAATATTAAAGGGCTGGTGAAGAGTAATAATAAAATCGCTGAAAAGGTTGTTTTCACTCGTTAAATAATGCATGGAAAGGCAAAAGCAAAAAAATTCCAATAGGAAAATGGTTTAAGAGCGTATTTACTGGAAAAAAGTGCATTTTTCGAAGGTAAGTCACATTTTGCAGCGAAATATCAAACCCGGATGTATGACGTCAATAGGGGGGACAGCCTATCTGCATGATCTGTTGTTGCGGGTAACATGTGTAATACGATGGCGACTAGAGTAGTCGATTACCACGACCAAAACAGTGTCTATTCGTCCTCTGAGGACGAACAAATGTTAGCTAGATTTTGGACTGTACTCGGTAGCTGTAAGTCTCTAGCAAATTGTGTCAGTCGTACTGACAATACGCTCGCTCGTAGTCGTACTGTCCGTATTACGCTCTATGGTATTGTTTATGGTAGTCCTTCAATGGCTTCAGAGAGGACGCTCGCTCGCACTGCCCGTATGATCGTACTGTCGTCTCATGTCAGTCCTGACAAGACGATATAGACTATAGGCTACGCTGATAAAGGTTGAAACGGCTAGGCTGTCAGGGCCAGATAAATCGGGGTTGTGAAATTTTCCGGCCGAAACCTACTACGTGCCGAAACATCGAGAAACCGGTGGAAAATGTGTATGATCTGTTGCTACTAGTGTTCTAGTGTGGTGTTTTCCGAATCCAATCATGTATACAGCCGTAAACTTTAAATCATTGACATAGCTTTGACATGAGATTCAAAACCCTCAAATTTATGCCCGTATACAACTTGGAAAATTGTTCTCCATAATCCTGTTTCAGTATTTCACTGTACATTTATATTCCCAGCAATCTGTAAATGTAGATTGACCGACTGTACTGTGTCCAAGGTCACCTCCTGCCACGCACAGTCAAACATTCTACCGCTCACGTTTTTAAATACGAATTTCTGATATTTTTCACTGATGAATTTCTTCGATAATTTGAGCTTAGGTGTGTTGTAGTTGTAACTTGTACACTGAATTCGTCGTCGAGTGTGAATGGCATGAT
>LD348853.1:220956-252223 GCA_001465055.1 Ptychodera flava | reverse complement strand
TTAAATACATCTCCAAACTTACATAATTACAAAAGTTATCACGTGGTAATTTTCCCGCCAGTCTTTGATTGATTCTTAAGATTAAATAAGATCACACCATGGAATATTCCGTTCTTGATTGTTCTCAATGAAATCTTAACCAATTATTAATTAAACTATCACACTATCTCTTATCTGCTTCTCGTACGATCTGAGTCAATGAACTTCACACGCCTTAGCCACGTGAGGGACACTTCAAGATAAAATCTCTACAGGGAGGGGCGTTACAATATTACATGTTACATCTTTTGTTTCCATAGTCATTTGAATGACAGCTATTTTAAAACTTTCAAGTAGGTTTAAAAACTTTCAAAGCCCAAGGTATGTCAGAATGAAAAATTTATCGCTCGCATCGATGGTTTCATATCTAAGGCAAGAATAATAAAGCAACTCAAGCAGCTAGAATTTGTGGTACTCTCTCCCTGTATTTGTTGGAAGAAAATGTTTCGCATGAGTAGCGACACCTACTTTGCATTAATTACCATTTTATTCACTTTCTTAGTAATGCCTTCAAGTATCAAGAAAAATAGTTCATCAATCACGAAAGGCATGGAAAGTAAATCAGTAAAATATAAACAATAGGAAAGCTGCCGTAGTGAATTCTTGTTAAGGCAACCAGTCTCGGAACCACCGGAATCTTCGATAATAGCAATTTCAAGTCCTCTTGCCAATTAATTATTCTAAACAAACATGATACGTTCATAGGTGTCAATCTTAAAGTAAAAATAAACGAACTGTAAGACATTACACATCCTCATTTTTGTCAAATATTTGTTTTCTATTTTGATTGACTGGTATTTGTTTCACTGTACAACTTGTTCTCTGATCAATCTGTAAAGTATGATGAGCTGGGAGCATTTTTAAATTGTTTATTTTCGTCATAAAGATTGTTCATAGTTTGTTACATTACATTATTGTCCTATGAAAATAACTCTGCCAGATTTGTACAGTCATTTGTATTGTACTATCTGTGGTACTTTTACATCCTCAACATTTTACAACCTTAAAATTGCAGTTATATGTTTTTCCAAAAGGCTAAGGACTTTCAGTCCTTGTTAACTCTTGGGGTCACATAAGTAAAACGAAAGCGATTTTGAAATAATTCATACGATAGCACCGATTTGAGGCATTCACTGTCATTTCTTAAATGAGCCATTAAGAAAACATACAATACTTAGCAAGCGTGATGATCAAATTGACTAACTTTATCCACAAAAATTCATGTAGTGATCTACAACCTAATGCAATGATATGGACACCGAAGGATAGCATTTCAGTTTGCAGAGGAAGCAGATCAATTCTTTGCAACCTGTTGCTTTTGCTCCTTCAAAACCGTGCTGGAAAAATTTCATTTTGATCATATGCAATTATCCCAAAATACACAATTTTGTTTACAATCATTTTTCGAGAAAATATTAAATCTTTTTGGTAGCATTGCAAAATATTTGAAAAATACCGTCAGCGGCCTTTCAATAGTTTGAACAATGACACTTCGGGATTAAAAATCATTTAAAAAGATAGCTAATTGTTGATTCGGGAGATTGATTTTTCGTGTGAAATGGAGAAAGCGATACAGCAGAAGATAACGAGAATTGCGGCAACGGAGTTTTAGTCAACACATCGCAGAAACATTGCTTACCGTAACATCATTCGCGTCGTTGCGAAGGCAACTGTTTCGTTGTTTTCCCGGATGTGAAAGCATCACCTCACGGCAGTTCAGAGAGGACGAAAGTGGTCCGTTCACTCTGTTCATGTCACGTGATTCATGCCAAGTAGCCGAAAGTGAGACCGTTGATGATGTGTTCATGTTCTAGTATCGTCAGCGAGCTATCAGATAAGCTAGTATTTGCAAACAGCGATCTCTCCGCACCTACCTGCTGATCCATAATAACTTTTCTGTTAAGCACCTATCTCAACTCGTGAGGTTGTTTTTCTCACATATTCTGACGATCAGAATTCAAAATTATTGGCGTTTTCTGTAAGATGGAGAATATTACAAGTTTACAGTAGAAAACTAGTTGTGTCTTGGATCTTTCGCGTTATAAGAAATGTGTGGTTTATAATTAGAAAACTTTGACATACGATTAGCTGACAAAGAAGCTAGGCGCAAATTAAGATCGAAGTTTTGCTAATTCTTTTCGACGGATATTCAAAACGTTCTTTTACACCATGTAAATGAAAACAATTAATTCATCAGGACAAACATTTGTTTTCTAAGTTGAATAAAAACTGCTCAAATACTTCTTTATTTGATTACAGTATCAATATCTACAGCATTGCGTCTTTCCTGTGTACATGTTACTTGATTGAATGAGCTGACAACGCGCTGGGCTCTCGCCTTTATAGTCTTCCCTACTCATTACAGAGTGACAAGATACCAAACTCAGTGGTGGAGTTGAATTAGACGTATCGAAATTTGAAAGGTTACATTCGAAGTGTACAAAGCACACACCAAAAATTACTGCCGGCCTGCATTATTTTAAGGCCAGTACCTTGTTCCCGTTTGTGAAAGGACTGGTTCAGTGAAATGGAACACCGTACATTGGTACAATGTAGCTCTGCATAGCAGGGCTGGAAATTACCGGTTCGGACTTGCTACAGGAGACGCAGCCGGTAATATTCAGCCCTGATATGCAGAGCCACGTAAAATGTACTGCTAACACTCATGTGTTGCTGATTCACAGCCCATTAATTGCTTCTCTCACGACACAGGTGGGAAAGTGAAAGGGCACTAATGACGTCACGGATAATGAAGTGACCTTATACGCGGCGGCCATGTTTGTTGCGACTGTCATACAAGCTAGAGGCGCACACTTTGAGCTCAGACAAGAACTCAACAGTCAAATGGCAGGTAATTTACCCAAGCACTAAATTTGAGTCTTGTTTACTATGGTAATTCTAGAAATTGTGAAAATTGACTGATCGGATATGTCGAGGCATTCTGTTGATAATTGTGTTTACCTATACCTCTGAGTTATATTCGTCTTACATTGTTTAGTAGAAAAAGGAACACAACGAAACAAACTGGCACCTTGCTGCGCGCGTTGTTATCATGTTCTCGGTTGGAAGTAATATGCATTACGTGCGGGGCACATTTTATTAAGCTATATATAGCAACGTATTGTATATTTCCATCGATGCATTGACTGTCATAATTGCGCATTGACGAATAAACAAACCGTATATTGTCAATTAACGATAGCCGTAATGATCTCGTGATCTCGTCAGTGGTCTTCTGTCGAGGATAGGGAAATTCATTTGTCATGCATGGGGTGCAGAGCAGTTTATTTAACGTAAATCTTTGCAATTATGCCGAAATGTCCTCCGCTGGTCAAAAACTTTCAAAAAACACCCTGTTTTTCTCAGATTTTGTTAATGAAACAAAGCACTGACTTTTGTACCTTTTATTTCAAATTCGATAAATTGCAATTTAAGGATAATGAAAGCTACTTCCAAAGTTTCTCATAGTGTAATTTCATTTATCTCAACCAATATTGACTTTCCACACATAAGAAATCATACAGGAATATTGATGTCTTATGCCTCTTATCAGCATGCTACATCAACAGCAACAACAACCGCTGCAACAGCAGCAGCAATTCTATGCCAGCCAGCCAACCCAGGCTGTGCTTGGACGACCCCACGGGAACGCCAACGGGACGGGGAAACAAGCAGGCTTCACTTCACGGGCGACCATGGTCTTTGGAATCTTCCAGATAATATTCGGTGTCATTTGTGTAATACTGGGTATTACTGCCATCGTTATCGACTGCCGATATCATGAATCTGGTATTGGTATATGGTGTGGTGTTATGGTAGGTATGAAATTTCATTTAACACCTTTTTCTACATACAAACCAAAATAGACCTATTAAAATGGATTTTCGAGGACTTCCAATGTTTTATCGTTATAAAATCATTGGATATTCACGGTCAAGGTGGCTTGGTGGTGGCTGTATCCCAAGAAGAAGCGTATTTCTGAAAACGAATATCTGAAGACTGCGCCCTGATGAATCACTGTCAATGGTGATGTCATCCGTTATCATGTGTTCGATCCAAACTTCCGGAATTTCAGCATCTGAGATGCCTCTACGCTTATAGACATCAGAATTTTACTTCAAAGTAAGTGATATCTTCTCAGAAAATCGTATTCATTTAGAACTGGCATGTGATATATCTATGTTTTTTTGCTAGTTCGCAGTTGCAGGATCGTTCGGAATAGCAGCATATTTGAGGCGGACGAAGGCGACGGTAATTAGCTTTCATGATCTCTCACGGCAAACGTTTTATTTTATAGCTTTTCATTCGCTTGCCATATTTTTGAAAGTCTTATTTCACCATCAACATAGACGTCAAATCCACATTATTATTGATATGTAAAAGAAATACAATTATAAATACTTAGCCTGAAAACAGCCACTGAATGTGGAAGATGGATAAAATATCGAAAATTATGCATTCACGTGTCACAAGGCTTGAAAACTTGGCCCAAAATCATCGACTTTGTCACATCAAGAACTGAATTTCTTAATTTCCAGGTTGTGTATTTCACGTAAGGAGCAATACATTCAATAGTATCCGATGTTGCGTTGTTGTCAATATCGAACTGTTTATCGCTCTATATACCAGAGTAGCTGTTAATACTCTGTTTTCCACCAAAATAAAAAATATTTCGTTTCCTAATTTCCTTTCCACATTTGTACTCAAATAGGATGTGTTCAAGGATTTCAACATGGCAACAAATATGACATTTTCCTTCACTTAAATTCAATTTTTTTGCCATGCTTACTGTGATTAGGCCTAAGTGAATTAACTTCCATTTTGAATTATAATTCGCTATATATTATGTTGTTTACAATTCTTGTCATATTTGTTATATTACGTGCGAGGAAATATACGCCCTGGCTGTCAAGTTACCTAAATTACACGTAAGAGACCTACAAGAGAGGTCATACAGGCAACGTTTTGCTATGAAATACGTAAATATGTACACACGAAATCACCTAACCGTACACCGTGCCGTTCCTAACACTTTTAGCTCACGTGTTCACACGTGAGTTGATGTCGCACCGATGTCTGTCTGTCTGTCTGTCTGTTGGCACGATATCCTGAAAACGCCCGACAGATCAGAATCAAATCTGATACATAGATTTTATTTGATTATGTCAAGAACTTGATAGCTTTTGGTGGGTTTGGCTAGCATATTCAATGCTCATTTGCATAATTAATTGTTAAAAAAACCTAGTACACACTTACATTTTAAATGGCTGCAAAGAATTGGATGAAATTTGCAAAAAACTTTGATCAGACAAGGATTTGTCCGACATGAAAGACATAAAGGGACTCTATGGAAGTTAAGTGATAATTTGCATAATTTAAGAACTTTCATAATTAGGGATATTATCTGAATTGAATCAATCAAACTTGACGGAACTTGGTATGAATATCGAAGATACTATGGTTTAACATTATTGAAAGTCATAAAGCAGTTTTACTTCTGCCAATTCCCATTTGCATATTAAATGAACTTATTCAATTAGGGATATATATCTTGATTGACCAGACAAAAGTTGAAGAAACTTGCCATGTACATTAAAGATACTAAGTTAAAACATAATTGAGAGTTATATAATATTTTAATTCAGCTAATTACTAATTTGCAGATCAATGAACTTTTCTAATGTGGGATATTTATCTTGATTGACTCGATCAAAATTGACGAAACTATGGTAATTAAAAGTCAGTTTAGATTTTTTAGAACATCTTAGTACTAATTTGCATATTCAATGGACTTTCCAAATAAGAGAAATATATCTTGATTGGCTTAATCAAAGTTGACAAAACGCTCTATGTCCATTGAAGATAATACCATATAACATTATTGAAACCGTTCAATATTTTTACTTTTGCTAATTACCTATTTGCATATTCAACGAATTTTCCAACTCAGGAAAAATCAAACTTCACGAAACTTGGTATGTACATTGTAGATACTATGATACTATATAACCAAAAGTCTGTTTTGAATTTTTAGAACATCTAATTACTAATTTCCATATTAACGAACTTTTCTCATAAGGGTGTATCTTGATTGACCTGATCAAAGTCGATGAAACTTGCTATGTACATTGAAGAAATTATAATAAAATATAAATGAAAAGCTTGTTTAGCATTTTTACATCAGCGAGTCACTAATTGGCATATAAAACTTATTTTCCCAATTAGGGATATAAGACTGGAAGGACTCTAAAAATGTTTATGAAAGTTGCATTTTATATTCATGAGAAAATTATATTTTATTACTGAAAATTATTTTTATTTTCATGTCAGCTAATTTATATCTAATGGGCTTTCACAGTTTGATATATATGGCTTGACGGATTTGACCATAGGCAATTAAACTTGCTATATAAAGTGGTGTTACAATGACAGCAGTCAAAGAATTTTAGGACTTTTATTTCAGCTAGTTACATACTGAATAACCTATGGAATTAATAGGTGGTGAATATTGTTCATGACGTTGATCATAACACTTTTAATGAAGTTACAAACATGTGGCAAAAGATTAAATTTACAGACAACTGCAATATATACTTAAACAGGTGAGCATCTTCAGTTCATATTTGGTATTTTCTTTAAGAAGGATATACTTTTCATCGTATTACGCTTAAGGTATATGTATTTTCTCTGCTCAAAGATGTCATTAATTTATTTGTATCTCAACAGATAATTACTACCATGGTCCTGTCTATCATCTCGGCAACTATGGCTGCCGGTCCCTTTTTTGTAGGAATTTACACTGCACTCACTGAAGACCAATGTCAAGAATGGAAAGTTAGCTGGTACCCGTATTTCTGTGATACACCCTATGTAAGTTGACATCATTGGCGCTCATCCTAATTCTCGTAAATGAACGAATGGTTGGATGGGTGAAGGAAGGTAGGAAGGTTGAAAGGAAGTAAGGAAATAGGGTGTATCTTGATTGACCTGATCAAAGTCGATGAAACTTGTTATGTACATTGAAGAAATTATACTAAAATATAAATGAAAAGCTTGTTTAGCAGTTTTACATCAGCCAGTCACTAATTTGCATATAAAACTTATTTTCCCAATTAGGGATATAAGACTAGAAGGACTCTAAAAATATTTATGAACATGAGAAAATTATATTTTATTACTTAGTAGGCCTAAATGAATGACTAATGTATGTCGCATCTTTACCATCATTGAATAAAAATAAGTTTTCAGCATGTGTTGTAACATTGTCGTTCTATACCTGGGCTGTGGTTTGTTAGTTGACCACAAGTTTGTTCTTCATTTTTCATGGTAGTAGAGTTGCCATTGACATTATTCTGGCCGTCGTAGGACTGGCTGAATTAGTGATTGCCATTCTTCAATTTGCGTTCTGCTGTTCAGCGTACTGCTGGAATCAAGAGCCCTCAGCTTCAACGGTACGTCATTAAGTGTCTAGCGTTGCATTCGATAAATACTTCATATATTTCAAAACAGCAAACAACGGGCCGTTTCGAATGGCAATCAAAACTGTTCGTGTTTTCATGTGTCGGGCTTCATAGCGATCATCATGTCAATTATGAACGCTTGCGATTCAGAACATCAAATTACAATTGGTTTCTTCAAGTAGTGTGTGTCTGTTTCATGTCGCACTTTGCATATTATTCGGTTTCAGGCACTTAACATCGACAGGTACACGTGTGAGATTTGCATTATGTGTTTGAGTTGACAGTTTTGATTGCAGAATTGGTAGATTTTTACTTGTATAAAGTATTGAGTCAGAATGCGTATCTACATAAATTAAGTTATGATTTACCCCTTGTTCAGAAATAGCCGTTATATATAGAAATAGGCTGTGAAAGAGAGCGGATATTAAATAGGAGAATTTTGTGGTATGTAAGTTCATGAATAAATTACCCTAACACTTCAACCTATCCTTTGGTTTCTCGACACAGTTGTACATTGTAGAGAGGAGCTCAGAAGGGGCCAGTCAAGGCTTCCGGATGGCCGTAATCCAAAACGAACCCACTCAGCATATTGCGCCCTCTGAAGGTGAGTTTGTGCCACATTATCCGCATAATTTCCTATCTTATTGATGTTAATGGGTCGATATGTAGCATTTTATGAGGTTGATATGGTATTCTTATGCCAAGTCATAGATAACCACTGTTGTTTTGTGTACCAGAAGTGTTTCAAGTAATCGTGATGCTGTCTTTTCATAAATGTTTAATTCTTGCATAACAGATCAGCAGCCAGCATCGCAGGGTTACGTTTTGAACGTGCAGCAAGTTGGAACGCCAAACCAGCAGCCAAGAGTCCAACTGGAGCCACAACCTGGTGTTGTGTATCAACAAGGACAAGGGGTAGCAGTTACCATAGCAACAGCCGCAGCAACGCCAGCAGACTCTGCAGTTACAGCTTCAGCAAATGCAGCATCAGGTGATACAACCTGAAGCCACCTATCAAAGACTACTGGGGCACGGCTACCAAAGCAACATCGCCAAGAATTGCCACATTTACAGCCCCAGCAGTAGCAGTGAAATATATGAGCATTGGCTCAATGAAGTTGACAAAACGTGCTGTATACATTGAAGATAATACGTTATAACATTACTGAAGTCGTGTAGCATTTTTGCTCTCGCTAGTTACTAATTTGCGTATATAACGAACTTTCCTTATAAGGGATATATACTTTGGTTGACTTCATCAAAGTTGACGAAACTTGTTATGTACATTGTAGATAATATGATATGATATAATGATGTACCCGCAGCAGTCAGTGCAACCAGGAGCAATGAATCAACACCTGCAGGGCTGGCTTGAACAACAGCCACAAACAAAACAAAGAACTGGTCCTTTCCAAAGCAGCCTGCAGCAAAAGACACTGGCCCTGATGTGAACTGAAACCAGGATCAGGTGCAGTAGCCAACGGAAGCGAGGGTCCATTAACTTTAAGCAAAAAACGAGACTTTTGCACGACATAATCAGAAATATATGAAAACAAATCACTACCCGTTTTTTAAACGAGACAATTCTCAATGTTCAATTTAATCGGCTTTAAATTGCTCTCATCTTTATCCGTACATTTACTTCCTTTGTCTTACGGTAAAACCTGACATGTTACCTTGAAAATCTAACCATGGCAACCATTTTAATGAGATGTATGAAACTGTAAATGACGTTGTTTTTTATTTAATCTAATATAAAAGCCATTTTTAAGTTGGCGTGGACCACAAATTCACTCAAAACTATCGAGCTGTAGTGAAATCAGCGTCCATATGCACGAAAAGTATCAGTAATTATCCTTGCCGATACTTTGCAAAAGTCGGCAGACTTCAACAAGACGTTTTCGACATATTTGAAGTACAAGAGAAACTATAAAATAGTATGCATTTTCATTCGGCCTCTCATCTCCAGAGGGGTAAAACATTTTAGTTTGATTTATGTTCGTTACATGTATCATAATACACAAATATTTTATTAACAAATTCTGTATAGACATAAACTAATTAAATGACGTAAATTTATTGATTTCTTCTTGGGATGTATAAAAAGATTGCAAAGTTTTTTGTTTGAAGACGATCGAAAAATTCACGCATTTGTGTGAGCAGTTTTCGGGAATAAAAAATTGAAATAGCGGTGTCTGGATTAGGGCGATCATTATGAAGATGTGTACATTAAACGTCCTTCAGAGGCACGACAAAAACTTCTTACAGCTCTTAATTTTCTTTAGATTGATGTTAACCCACATCCTGCAAAACAAAGAATATCACATGTATCAGTTTATGTGAAAATGGGTGAAGGGAAATCCATCATCAGCATGCAGTTGTTTTAGTATCCAGTAAAACGAAGAGATGTTGTGTAGTTGTGTGTGAACACGGAACAAAACGCTGTAAATGTCTAGATAGTGCTAGGCTACTCGTACAAGTGCACCGTTTATTCATCGACTCCCATTTACCTTTTCATATTGATGTGCAATTAAAACAGTAATTGCGCTTTCCCTGTAAGATATCACTGTATTTTCTCAACTTGCCTCTGGAAGCCGAGTATACCGTTCACTATTATGTTCTCTGATTTAAAGTGTTATTACAAATAGATAAAAATTAAATAAATGAAAAAATCAATTAACAAATAAATAAATAAATATATGCTAACGTGTTTTTTAATTCATTTTTACTGATCACAAAAATGAGCATTGTTTCGGTATAAAAACTAGATATGAACTGAAGGTGCTCACGTGTTTTACGACAGGTTCATTAATAGTAGTTCGCTTCACAGAATGTTGGATATCCAGTAAACAGACTCAACAGCATTCAGCAGAACAACTTGGCCTACTAATGTGACACCTGAATGGAAGAAATGACTTTGAGTTTGACAAAATTACAAACTTAGTTATCAAGCATTCAAGTTCACTGCTGATGACTCGACATGTATTGACATTTATCAGACACTACTGGACGCCTGAAATCATAAAGCATGACATGAATTACTGCATACTTTTGACTGTTATGAAGTTGTGTAACACAATTGTACCTTTGACCTGTCTCATTTTAAAGTGACTGACAAACAACGAGCAAGATGTTACGCAACATTTGCAGACCTCAGGATAATCACTAACCAAAACACAAGAACAAAGACAGACATTCTGATAGCAGTTCGATTGAGCACACGACACACCGAGTAGCAGACAGACTTCTGATAAGATTAGACGTGTATACGGTCTACTGCCAGAGTAAGCATATCTGACGAGGATTTATTGTATTATGTTTTTAAAATATTTCTGTCAATAAACCAAATTCATACCAATATAAATTGACACTCGTGTGATGCGTGTAATGAGAACAATCAGATATCAGTTATAACATTAAATGTAGCAGGTTTCATCAACTTTCACACAGTACTCTCAGATTTTAATCACTAATTACAAAACTTTATTGAATATGTAAATTAGCTAATTAATATCTTGACAATCTTGACAATGCTTCTCAGTACAATTAAATATCTATCAGATCAATATCTGTAGCAAGTTTCATCAAATTTAATGATGTTATTTTTGAGTTATACCACTTATTACAAAGTTCATTAAATATGCAAATGAGCACTTAATTAACTCCACTCATCTAAATGCCTTATACCACACTTAGATATCTGTCGGATCAGTATCTGCAGCAGATTTCATCACATTTTGTGCAGTCATTACGGAGTTATATGACTAATTTCATAAGTTCATAAAATATGCAAATGAGGTATTTGTTAAGTTGACATTGCCAAATGCTTGTAAATACAATTAGATATTTATCTGATCAATATCTGTACCAGATTACACTGACTTAGGTGTCGTAATTTCAGAGTTATCTACCTAATTACAAAGTTCATTAAATATGCATATAAACCCTTAAATAACTTCACACTACTAAGTACTTTACACCACAGTGAGATATCAGTCAGATCAGTATCTGCAGCAGAATTCATCAAATTTGGTGCAGCTATCGCGGAGCTATATGACTTATTATAGAACATCATAAATTATGCAAATGAGCTATTTGTTAACTTGAAATTGCCCAAGGCTTCTGAGTATAATTAGATATATCAGATCAATATTTGTTGCTAGCATCATCAAGTTTGATGCAGGAATTTCAGAGTTATGACACTAATAAAAAAAGTTCATTAAATATGCAAATGAGCAGATAATTGACATGACACTCACGGTATCATCATAATGTTCTGAGATTGTCATCTGTGAAAAGTATCATGAAATTTGGTGCAGTATTTCTTAATATATGACGACACTGTCATCACCGTCTCCATTGGGAAACCATTGGACGGAAAAATGATATTGCATAACTTTATTAATATGCAAGACACACTAACCAAAATCTAATCAGTTCTTGCAAGTGGCATATGGTACATGTGTACCAAATCTGACTTGAATCTGTTCAGGCGTTTTTGAGTTATCGTGTAAACAGACATACAGACGGACAGACAGACACACACTAACACACACACACACACACGGACAGACAGACAGACATCGCTATAACATTAGCCCACGTGTGAACACGTGAGCTAATTATGAATGTTATCAAAGTGGTTAATTTGATAGCTTATTATAGGGGAAATTTACCTTGAAAATTAATTTGGAATATTAAACTGATATTCTCATTGAAAGGCTTTCGAGTCGATTTTATTCACTTTCACTCACTGGCTAATACATGTAAATAGCGGTGTACTAAAGTACCGGACGTGTCGTATCAAATTTGGTCATTGAAGTAGTCGACACATGCAAGCTTTTCCACTGGCTGAAAATGGCTACAAAATTCAGGAGCCAGGCACCCGACGTCAATGTTCAAGTTTAGCAGAAATAAAGTCTGCGAAGATCACTTTGAGAAGGACTGCTTTGAGTGAAACTACCTAGCTGAACTTCTGATCTACAGGCCTAAAAGAAAACTATTCGGGGCATATCCAGTGCGTCACATGTACATATTGAACCGTACATATGCTGTAGACAGGATCGCCGGTTCTAGACAAATCATCGATAATCAGGGTGCTCTAGCACATTTTAAATGGTCGCACTTTTCGGAAATATTAATGTCGATCTCTTTACAAACATCGGCATTTCGTAGGCGTCAGCATGATTTCACAGTGACTACAGACGCACCATGCACGGCCGGGTTGACAGGCGTGGTCGATCGGCGAGAGGAGTTCTAACTTCGTCATCAGAGCTAGAATAGTAACTTCCCGAAATCGCTGTCACTTTCTGAGGATGTCAGACTTGGATCGTCGATTGCTCGTTGGGGTTCGAAGTTATATCCGATAATCTTCGCCATTTTGATTTTCAGTCGAGCGCTAAGGTACCGCGTCCTTGACATTAGCAGAGCTTGGCTGTAAGTAACCTCGCCTTGAACTCGCTATGTACTGACCATGAATAAGTTTGATACGTCAATTCCAGTTACCATGCGTTCTACTTGTAGCCATAAGAAATGTCATAAGAAATGTGTGGTTTATACAACTTAGACTATTTGATATATGATCAACTGACAAGGCAGGAGCAAATGAAGATGAAGGTTTGCTTGTTCTTTTCGACGGATATCTCAAAACGTTCCACTGCGTGAAAACCCAATAATTCAGATAAATTCACATTAATGAGTTGCCTGTATTATAGTGTAATACACGTGAATTCACATGAATCCACATGAATACAGGCTTGCTGAATACAAAAAATGGATTATTGACTGTATTCATCTGTATATGCACTCTGCAGCTAAAATACAGGCAATAATCCATGTTAATACAGTAAGTATTATAGGGTTTTTATGAATTCGTTTACAGAATTAAATACCAGGTAAAATGAAATCTATCGAGTAATCAAGACAAAAGATATTTCTCATTCTAAATTGAATGAGCAAAACTGCTCAATTACTTCATTTTTTTACTGACAATATCAATATCTAAAGCATCGCCTCTCGCATATCTACATCCTACTGAATTGAATGAGCTGACACCGCATTTCGTATTTGGAGTATACCATAATTATTACAGGCTGACTAGAAAACAAAATCAGCAATAGAATTGTTTTGGACATACACAAACGGAACAGTTACTATTACTTAAAGTGTACAAAACACATACAAAAATTACCGCCTGCAGTATATTGGTCCTGCACCCTTTTGTTCCCCTTTGTGAGAGGACTGACCTTGAATAACGTAATGAAAGGTCGCATGAAACAGGGCTGTATGTAACGGAGGCCTCGCCAGTCTAAAGCTATGCAGAGCGATGTTAAATGCAGCGTCAACACTCACTCGTGTGTCTGATTGACAGACCTTCTATAGTGACACAGGTGAGAAAGTGCAAGGGGCATGCATGACGTCACGCAGAAGAAAATGACCCAGTTATTGGCGGCCATGTTGGTTGCGACTGTCATGTAAGTAAGAGGCAAACAGTTGGCTTTTGGACAAGGACTTAGCAGCTATAGTGAAAAGGTAATGTACAAATAGTATTATTTTTAATCCCATTTACATGTACCACTAGAAATTGTTACTACTGACTGATCTGATACTGTCGAGGTATCGTTCTTCTATCCATAAATGTGTTTATATACCGCTGACTCTTTATTTAGGTCAGGTTGTACCACAAACGTGATCGATCTCGACAAATACCATTTCTCCCAGTCAATTTTTAAGAAGTAAAAGGAAAACTATGAAATAATCTGGCACTTTTGCGACCCATTTTCATATTCTCGGTTCTGCTTGTCAGTATGCAACTCGCATGCTCGATGCATATTAAGCTGCATAGCAACGTCTTGTGTATTTCTATCTATGCGTTGACTGGCATTGCGTATTCACCAAAAATGAAAACCCTGTATTGTCAATTAACAATAGCCGTAATGTCGCTGAGCTCATGTTGTGAGGAAGAATAATGTGTTTGTCCTACCTTGGAGTGAAGAGTAGTTTATTTAGTTAAAATCTTGGTATTTTTTGCCAAAATACCGTCAGCTGGTCAATAGTTTAATTTCAAGGACAACTGTGTTAACTGTCTTACTCACTGTGTTAGTGACATGATTTGAATGATAATTTTTTTGTATACACTGCAAGATCCAAGGTGCAAACTTTTTATAGACTCCCCTCTCGCTACGTATCGAAGGGTTGCCAAGGCTGGGAAAAGAAGTCTTATTTCGGAAACAGACCAATTTGACCTATGTTTCAAATGCTTGAATTATTATTGAAAGGAAAATCAAAACAACTGCCAAAGCTTGTCATAGTGTAATGTTATTTATTTCAGCTTATTTTAACTGTGCCATTTTAAATTCAGTGACTTTACATATAGAAGAAATCATACAGAAATATTTAGATCTTATGTCTCTCTCTCCAGCATGCTTCATCAGCAACAACAACAACAACAGCTGCAACAGCAGCAGCAATACTATGTCAGCCAGCCAAACCAGGCTGTACAGGGACGACCCCGAGGAAACACCAATGGAAAGGGAAAAAGGCCAGGCTTTGCTTCACGGGCGACCATGGTCTTTGGAATCTTCCAGATTATATTCGGTGGCATTTGTGTGATACTGGGTATTACAGCCATCGTTATCGCATGCCAATTTCGTGAATCCGGTATTGGTATATGGTGTGGTGTTATGGTATGTATAAGGTGTTCAATAACCCCCTTTTCGACAAACAGACCATGATAGACATATTAAACATAGAAGAGGAATAGATTCCCGATGACTTCTAAGGTATCGTTATAAAAAATATTGAATATTCAAAGTAAACGTCGCTTGATGGTAATTATACCTAGAGATTTTTTGTTCAAGAAATTGTTTCTGAAAGGTAATGTCTTAACACTGTACCACAATGAACTACTGATCATGATGTCATTGTATTGTCATGTGTTTGATCCATATTTCGGAAATTTGATCATCCGAGGAGCATCTGCGATTATAGAAATCACGATAGAAGTAAGTGATATCCAATCAGTAAACTGTAATCATTTAAAGCAGGCATGTAATTGACATATTAATGTTTTTTACAGTTCGCCATTGCAGGATCGTTCGGGATAGCCGCATCTTTGAAGAAGACGAATGCGATGGTAATTGGCTTTTTGATGATCTTGCCCTTGCTAGCAGAAAAGTTTATGCAGTAAAGGTTTTTTATCGCTTGCCAGTTTTTGAAACTAAATTTGTTTCACCGACAACATGGAGTCAAATCTACATGACCGTAAATATGTAATTCAAATAAAGTATAAAGAATTAGTCTTGAAACAGGCACAGAATGTGAAAGGTGAATGATATATTAACAATGATATTGTTTCGTTACAAGAATGTATTCAAGGCGCGTCCTTCACCTTCACCTTCACAAGGTTCGAAAACTTGAAGACAATGACATTGATTATATTTTTTCATTACAAGAATACATTCCAGGCGAAAGCTTTATTTTCTTTAAGTGTCAAAAGGCTTGAAAACGTGATCAAAAACATCGAATTTGTCACATCAAGAATGGAATTGCTTATATTCCAAATTTCATGTTTTACATCAGAAGTAATACATTCAATAATATCTAATGTTGCATTATTCGTTATCATTACCAATCTCTGCGATTGCTAATCATTTGGTATCTGAGAGGCTGTTGATTGTATGTTTTCTAACAAAATAAAAATATATTTTGGCCTAATTTCCTTTGTACTCAAATAGGTTGTGTTCAAAAGTTCCTTCCTGGCCGCAACTATGACATTTTCCTTGACATAAATTCAATGTTTTTGCCATGCTTAATGTAATTTGGCCTATGTGAGTTTCTTAATTTGAATAATTGACTAAATATAATGTTGTTTATATTTCTCGTCATATTTGTCATATTATTTACGAGTAAATACGTCATGAAGTGACTTAGGCAACATGTAAGAAACCAACAAAGAAGGTCATGCAGGTCACCTGTTTGCTACATTATACATAAATATGCGCATCAAAATAACTTGTGTTCATTATACTGAAGAAGAGACAAGGTGATATACCATTCTTCGCTCCACGAAACTTGCTAGGGCTCTCGATACACATACATTCAGTTACATATTATAGGATTAGAGCGTAGACCACTGTGTAGCTAACATTTTCTGTTCTTCGAGAAGGAAATCACCATTCCTTTTCACAGTTATTTTCACAGTCAAATCTCTCAGTCCATGTTTAAGCCATTAGGGTCTTTCTTTAAACATAAGCCTTTCGATCGTATTATGCTATGTATGTAAGTGTGTACTGTATTTAGATGTTTTAAAGGTACTAGTTTGTCTGTATCTCAACAGATAATTACCACCATGGTTCTGTCTATCATCTCTGCAACTATGGCCGGCAGTGCCTGTATTACCAGTATCATCGCTGCAGTTAGTGAAGAACGTTGTTACCAATGGGAAGGCGGATGGTATCCTTATTACTGTAAAACAAATTACGTATGTTGGAAACTATTGTCTCTCTCCCTATTTCTGGTAAATAAATGCATGACTGGATGGGTGAAGGAAGGAAGGAAGGAAGGAAGATGAATGAATGAATGAATGAATGAATGAATGAATGAATGAATGAATGAATGAATGAATGAATGAATGAATGAATGAATGAATGAATGAATGAATGAAGAATGAATGAATGAATATGTGGCATCTTTATAATTCTAAACTTGTCCTGTACATAGTTTTAGTTGACCTACAATTTATTCTTCATTTTCAGGGTGGTAGAGTTGCCGTTGACAGTATAGTGGCTGTTGTAGCATTGGCAGAATTAGTGATTGCTATTCTTCAGTCTGCATTCTGCTGTTCAGCGTACTGCTGCAATCAAAAGCCTTCAGCGTCAACGGTACGTCATTGAGTGTCCAGCATTGCATTCGACAACTTCTTCATATTAAAAACAACAATAGGCCGTTTCGAGTGGAAAGCAAAACTGTTAGCGTTTTCATTATATCGGGCTGCATAACATTCATCATATGAACGACGATTGCTTGAAACCCAAAACGTAAAATCCGCATATTAGTATCCTGTTTTTCGTGTTTGGGCTGAAAGCGTTGATTTTACACACTCGCAGATTTTTACTCCTAAACTTTATGAATACTAATGCATGTTTGTATGTTCATTAATTTTTTAACTCTTTGTTCAGAAGTAGCCGTTATCATAAGTTGTGAAATAGAGCGGAAATTGATAGTGTTATAATGAATAGTATTTTAAGATAATTTGGCAATAAAAATTTATAGTTATATGTAAGTTCATGCACAAATAACCTTAACACTTACAACCTGTTCTTTTGCTTCTCGATGAAGATGTACATTGCGGCGAGGTGCTCTGAAGGGGCAAGTTATGGCTTCCCGATGGCTTCAATCCGAAACGAACCCGCTCAGTGTATGGCGCCCTCTGGAGTTGAGATTGTACCATATTATCCGAGTAAGTTCCTATCTGGTTGCTATTAATGGAACGATATTTACCTTTTCATGAGGTTCCCATTGTATTCTTATGTCTAGTCATCGATATATACTCGTGAAAAATTACCTCACAAGCATACTATATAATAAACAATAAATTCGTTTCCATGGCCTATATTTAAGAATACTACACACACACAGCCACTACACAGATGATGCTGTCATTTTTAAAAAAAACTTTTAAATTCTTACAAAACAGATCAGCAGCGAGTACCGCAAGGTTACGTTGTTAACATGCAGCCAGTCATGACATCCAATCAGCAGCCAAGTATCCAAATGGAGCCACAACCTGGTGTTGTGTATCAACATGGACAAGGGCAGCAGTTACCACAGCGACAGCCGCAGCAACGCCAGCAAATGCTACAGTTACAGCCTCAGCAGCTACAGCATCAGGTGATACAACCTGAAGACATCCATCAAAGGCCACAGGGGCAGCAGTTACCACAGCAACAACGCCAACAAGTGCCACAGTTTCATACCCAGCAGCTGCAGCATCAGCAGATGCAACATCAAATGCAGCAGGCAGTGCAACCAGCAGCCATCCATCAACAACCACTGGGACAGCAGCTTCCACAGCAACAACACCAACAGGTGCCAAAGTTACAGACCCAGCAGCTGCAGCATCAACCGCAGCAGTCCCTGCAATATGGAGCAGTACCAGTGGATCAACATCAACAGGATTGGCCAGAACCACACCCACAACCAAAGGCACCACTTGGACCACCCGCGCAACTGGCAGGGGAAGTCACTGGCCCGGATGTGAATGTAAACCAGGATCAGGTTCAGTTGCCGCCAACAAGTTCCTCAGTCCGAGAAGACATATCAGCTGGACTGGTCGAAAACGAGGTTCCATTAGCTTAGCTGAAAGCGAGACTTTCGCACGTCATTGTCTGAAGTATATTAAAATAACTTGACAGATACTCTAGATACTAGCACAAAACGTTCATATTAAGACAAAATGTTAATATTTACAACTTATAAGTTTATATAATTTAGTCAACTGGCTCCAAATTTGTCCATATGTAGCAGACGAGTAAAGTATCGCAAAACTTGAGATTTGATAGTTTGATGAGTTCACATACAGGTAGTACCATTTAGTCCACAGGCTCCAAATTTGTCCATATGCAGCAGACGAGCAAAGTATTGCAAAACTTGAGATTTGATAGTTTGATGAATTGACATACAGGTAGTACCATTGTCCAAGGATCCTCAATTTATATCTAACCATTACCATATATCAACCGAACTTTCATATAGTATAAGTCATTGTAATGATTTTATTTCTGTAGATGTACACACTATATTTA
Source organism: Ptychodera flava (assembly GCA_001465055.1). NCBI lineage: Eukaryota > Metazoa > Hemichordata > Enteropneusta > Ptychoderidae > Ptychodera > Ptychodera flava. Next base: position 232,920 of record LD348853.1, on the reverse strand, counting down.
CACGTCGAAGTATGTTACATATTAATACAGCATCACCGAACTCTAATGAAATAATGATTTATTTGATAAGATACAATATTAACTCTGTTATCATTATTACCAATAATTACCATTATCACATGCACAAGTCAAGTCTGTCGTCTCTGAACATGAAATACTGGGATTTATACTTTGGTCTTTCTACGTCACGGCAACCCACGTCAATGTCTTCAATTTTGGTGCGTCGGAACTTTTTTTGCGTTGATTTTCGATGTGCTCGTCTATGTAAACAAACAAGATTGCGGCCAGTATTTCTACAGCGCCCAAACTTTGTCCGAAGTTAAAATTTGTAAAAATCAGCCATAATTTTAAAAATCGATCTAATAAAATACATCAACTTAGCAAATTTTGAGTCCGTTTTTGGTCGCCTGTGGAGATTCGTATCGATAAAGACCCCACGCCGCTTGAACTTTGGACGCACAGAGTACTTTCATGCTGCAGACATGCAATTGCCACTGCAACAGCAGCAGTCAAGTGCTCATCCAGGCCGCTCGCAGAGCCTCAAAAAGTCATGTAATGAAATCACTATTTTCATATACTGCGACAATAATGATCTGAACTACGAAAAGTAAAGGGTGTAACGCTTGTATATCCCTAAGGAATTATGTGAATAATTTTCGGAAAAAACGTTTTCGAAGCTAATCCGGTTCACTTCCCCTTGCAACTAGTGCCACGGTACGGTCGAGTGCAACATAACATAGTGTTCACACCCTTATTCAGTCGACTTTTGTTCTCGAAAAAATAACCCAAAGTTTTGAGAGTCCGATTTCTAGGCCATTGCTATCTTTGAAATCGTATATGACTTCTGGAACGGTAAGTACGCGTGTTGTGTGAGGTCATCTGACATTAAATTTGCTCCGTACACAAACTTAGGCACAGTGATCCTCGCTCACGCGACCTACGAGTAGAAATTATTGACACGGTATATCAATATTGTTTCAAAGGTGGTTTAGACCTTTACATGCTGAGTTGTTGAGGAAATCTCCTTATATATTACAAAAAATAATGAACTCTTGGCTATTGAGTGCATAATATCTAAAAGGCAGCTTTCATCAGAAGTCTGAAAACCTTTTAAGAATCACATTATATGAAGTTAATTTACATTAAATTTGGTCTAGTATTCCGCTATCTTTATTGCAAGTTACATTTTTGATCGGCATTTATTCCATTTAGCATAACACCGAAACAATTTTGTAGTGGGTTTGATACGAATGTACAGATACGAAGACTACTGAATTGAATTAATTTTCGATCAACTGGCAAATATTTAAGTATAGGACGATACATTGTAATTTTTTGTTGAAAACGTGCGTGTATGTGTGCTTGAGAATTTGCACGTTATGGGTAGGGGATTATATAAATTTCTTAATGCCTAAGACAGTCCGCCCCTACCTTTGCCGTAAATAATGACGATTCCCTTAGTATTTCTATTGTTCAAACTTAATTGTTAATAAACAGAGAGCATGTCTTCGTATTTTATTATTATGAACAATTATATTATGGTAACTAGCATTATCAATATATTGTAGTCAAAGTAATCTTCACAACTTCAGTCTGGAATCGGTACCCGAGTATACCTTTCACTATTTCGGTCTCTGATTTAAAGTTTCATTACAAATAGATAAAACTAACTGAATAAATAAACAGTGAAATAAGTAAATATGTCTTAATGAGCTTTTCTATTCATTTATAATGATCACAGAATGATCTTTGTTTCGGTAAAAAAATATTAATGTAATTATAGAAGGGGGTAGTTGGATAGCTTATTAATCTTCACTGGCTGGTCCCCTGGTTTTCTGTAAGAGTAGAACTTTCCGTCGGACAGGTTCAAAGTGTGCGTGGTTGTATATATATATATATATATATATATATATATATATATATATATATATATATATATATATATATATATATATAATTTTTTCTGGGGGTAGCTAAAAACGCCCTCAAACTGCCGAGTACTCGCCTCTGCTTTCTTGAGAGGGACAACACGTTTTGACACTAACTCCTCATTTGACATTGCTCATCGGTAGACGCATCAAGCGACTTTTATCACATTTCCTTCACATGTTAATCTCAAGTTAAACAAGAACTTCTGCATGTTGAAAAACTAGAACTCAGGTACAACTTACCTTGCCGATTATGGATAACCAAAGTACTAGTACTCTGCATGGCAGTGAAATAACTAATCTCCACAAAGTTTTCACCGACACTGAATATGATATTAGGCAGCTAACGCTGATTTCTCACCAATCTTTCAAATCTGAAGGTTAAGTAAGTGAAGTTAGGCAAACGTATTGCTCAGCTTTAAGACAACACAAAACCAGGTACTAATTTCTTTACTGACTATATTCGTGGGAAGCTAAGCACTCCGCATGACAGTGAACTCACTCATCTATGCAAAGGATCGATCAATACTGCAAAAAGTTAAGAGAGAGCACTAAAACAAGCAAAAAACACACAATTTTCTGCACTTAAGATTAACATGAGTTCACTAAGGGCCATCGACCCCTAAGCACAGTGGAGTAAAGGAGTTTTAGGCATGCAATGTTTTGCCCTTTTGGTCCCCATTATATAGGAGAGGATGCCCGATGGTTTTGTATCTAAATGTCTTCTACAAGAAATGCAACACTCTAAGTTTTTGACTGTATTAAAGCTTACTTACCTGTAGACCCCTTATATCGAAATATTGACATACTAAAGTGTTTTTATGTCGAAAAAAGTTCAAATATATGCTTGAATATAAGCTTGGCATGCTAAGAAAATTTACTGTCTTGAATTTTGAGAGAAAACACGGGAAAATTTTGCCACTTGTGAGTCTGTTAACCCGCTAAGGCGGCGCTTTATTGTTTGCCTGGGGTAGCCAAAACCGCACTCACACGGCCGAGACTCGTCCCTGCTTGAGAAAAGGAACAACACCTTCTGACACTAACTCCACCGGTAGGAGCATGGAGCGGCATTTTATCACGAGTCTTTCACATGTAAATCTTGAGTTAAACAAGAGCTTTTGCATGTCGGGAAACCAGAACACAGTTTCAACTTACCCTGTCGAAGTACTCCGTCTGACAGTGAATAACAAATATCCACAAAGTTTCCACCGACATTGAATATTATGTTGGCAGCTAAGAAACTGATTTCTCACCAACCTTTCAAATCTGAAGCTCAAGATGGTCAAGAGAGGCAAAAGTATTGCTCAACTTCAAGACAACTCAAAATCAGGCACTCACTCAAACTCACTAATCTATACAAGGATCGACCCATGTTGTGAAAAGTTCAGAGGGGGCACAAAAACAAGCAACAAAACAGACAATTTTCTGCAATTGAGATTGACAAGGGGTCACTGAGGGTTATTGACCCTACAAGCATAATGGAATAAAGAGGTTTTGGGTATGTAATTCTTTGGTCTTTTGGTCCCCATTAATTAGGGCAAGATGCCCGCTGGTTTTGTACCTACATTCTACTAAATGGAATGCAACATTCTAGGTTTTTGACATCATAAACGCTTACCTACCTGCGGAGGCCTTTAGTCAAAATATTGACCTACGAAGTGGTTTTATGTCGGAAAAATTCGAATATATGCTTGAATATAAGCTTGACATGCTTAGAAAGTTTACCTTTTTTGAATTTCGAGTGATGAAATGGGAAAAAATTTGCCATTTGGGGACTGTTTATCGCTCCAGCGGAGCCTTATTTTTTTTGAAAAAGATAACTTTATTTAAATATTGTCACAAATAAAACAAATCTACATAACTGTGAATGCATTAAAAATACAATGCGTGTTGGCTGAAAACCCCAAATAATTAGCTGTTTAATTACAAAGATCATCAGATGAATGCATTCAGGATGCATTCTTCTCCTTCAAGTCTTACAAGGCTTGAAAATTTTGTGATAAAATCCTCAGTTTTGTTCATCATCTTATAAGTGAAATACAATGTATTCATCTATGAGGAGAGATAACATTTCAATTGCATGACATAGGATTGAAGGGAAACTTCAATCCCATCAAGAGTAACCGAATTTCGAATTTTCCAAACTGTATATTTTACAAAGGAAGTAATACAGTAAATAATGTCAGATGTTGCATTATTACCATTTTCGATTCCTGCAATTGCTAGCCTTTTGATATTGATATTATCATCAGAGTTGTGTTTTCTGACAAAAAAGGAAATACATTTCTGCCAGATTTCTTTAACATATTTACACTCAAATAAGATGTGTTCCAGTGTTTCTTCTTGGCCACAAATATGGCATTTCCCATCACTTAAATTGAAAGTTTTGGCCAAACTTCCTGTGACTAGGCCTGGATGGAAAATCTTCCAATTTAAATCATTTACTGAATTGCTGACAATTCCTGTTGAATTAAGACGGCTGAATAGAGTAGCCTTGTAACTGTCAGTGAGCCTTATTGTTTTCCTTGGGTAGCAAAAACGCCCTCACACGGCCGAGCACTCGCCTCTGCTTTCTTGAGAGGGACAACACTTTCTGACACTAACTCCTCACCTGACTTTGCACATCGGTAAGGAGTATGAAGCGAATTCGAAGATAACGTATGAGTACCTTTCTCGCCTCTTGAGTTTTGGTTTCATTATCCACCTGTCAGAATTAAAAACTAATGGCATTTTATAGATACATATTAAGAATTTTGTTGTTTAAAGGCCTGATAGCTGTATCTTTAAGCATTATTTTTTGTGATTTTACTTCCAAACTAACACAAGTTCATGGGAATGTTCTCATTTAGGGTCGTTTATACAGGTAGAATAAAATGTTTACTGTAACTATATGTGCAATTTTGAGCAAGATAAATAATAAATGTTTGCCCAAACATGAAATGGTGCCCTGCATGCAAAAAAAGCAAAAAACACAGTACATATGCATTGGAATCTTCACAGAGACAACTGAGTAGTCCAATATAATGCATAGTGCTGAATGTTTCCCTCACTTTGACACCATACGCTATGTTTTCTTTGTAGTATTACCATTTTTAAAAATGGCGGGAATTCAAAATAACGCTTAAAATTTAAATTTGCTTGTCAAATTTTTCAGTGGTAAAAGACTATATTCTTTAAATCTGTAGAATTTAAAGTTCCATAAGCTGTATCTTCTGGCGATTTTTCCGTTAGTTTTGATTGAAATGATCACTGGCTCATGTTGAATAGCCTGTCAAATAACAGAGAATCGCATATTATTCGGAAACATTACGTGCCATACAACTAAATAACATGCAATTTTACAACGAAAATTTCAATTTTTGTCCGGACAGAAATACAAACTCTGTTGACTCGCGGATTGCAACGTAGGCATTCTTCTGCACCTGCGCGAGCCATTTACAGCAATTTCAAAATAAATATTCATTACTTATGCCCGTTGTCCATTGTCCGAGCACGTTGCGTAGCCAGATGTCTGGCAATCCACGACGCAATGTTGTTTTGATCCCGCAATAAACGTGAACTTGTACATCTCGCGTGATCGCGGCGTCACCATATCTGCGTTCTCCTCAGCACGCTGAGCATGCAAGACGTCAACAAACGAGCTCTGAAGGGCAACACGTTTGAACAAAAAATAGCAGTTTTATGTGGCTTTAACATCACTAATCATGTTTGTTTCTTCGTAAAACAAAATTTTGCAACAAATATGAGCCTCCAACATGGAATTTTCCGAGGTAAAAAATGGTCAAAAGTTACAAATAATGGTCCTTTAAAGAAAGCAAGAGAAAATAGAAAGCCTTTTTCTGCTCGACAGGGGCTTTAACGTTATAAGAAATGTGTGGTTTATACAACGTAGGCTATTTGATATATGACCAGCTGACAAAGCCAGGAGCAAATTAAGATGAAAATTGCGTATTCTTTCCGTCGGATATCTCAAAACGTTCGACGTATACAGAATTAAATGCCAGGTAAAATGAAAAGCATCGAGTAATCAAGACAAAAAGATATTTCTCATTCTAAATTGAATGAGCAAAACTGCTCAATTACTTCATTTGTTACTGACGATATCAATACCTAAAGCATCGCCTCTTGCATATCTACATCCTACTGAATTGAATGAGCTGACACCGCATTTCTTATTTGGAGTATCACATTATTATTACAGGCTGACACGAAAACGAAATCAGCAATAGAATTGTTTTGGACATACAAAAATGGAACAGTTACTAATATTTAAAGTGTACAAAACGCATACAAAAATAACCGCCTGCAGTATATTGGTCCTGCACCCTTTTGTTTCCGTTTGTGAGAGGACTGACCTTGAATAATGTAATGAAAGGTGTGCATGTAACAGCTAGTTACGGAGGCCTCGCCTGTCGCAGAGCGATGTTAAATGCAGCGTCAACACTCACTCGTGTGTCTGATTGACAGTCCTTCTATAGTGGCACAGAAAGTGCAAGGGGCATGATGACGTTACGGACACCGAAATGACCCTGTTTTTGGCGTCCATGTTGGTTGCGACTGTCATATAAGTTAGAGGCGAACAGTATGCTTTCTGACAAAGACTCAGCTGCTATGGTGACAAGGTAATATACAAATACTAATTACTTTTAATCCTGTTTAGGCCTACATGCACCACTAGAAATTGTTACTACTGACTGATAAGATACTATCGAGGTATCGTTCTTCTACAATACCTCTGACTCTTTATTTAGGTCAGGTTGTACCACAAACGAATCGATCTAGACTATCAACCATTTCTCTCAGCAAATTTTTGCAGAAGTTAAAGGAAAACTATGAAATAATTGACACTTTTGCTATTCAGTTTCGTATTCTCGGTTCTGCTTGTCAGTATGCGACTCGCATGCTGGACGCACATTAAGCTCCATACACACAATTGGAACTAATTTGGGATAATTAGATTTTCATATTTTGCTTTTTTCTCAAAATTGTTAGGTTCCATACAGCTGAATGTTGCAATATTGCAAATTACTCATAAAAACAAGTGTGCAATGTAAAAAGAAAAGCTGATGAGATAACATTTGTAGATTAAATCGACATTGCTTCACCATCCAATTATCCAAAATTAATTCCAATCGTGTTCATAGCAACGTTTTGTATATTTCTATCAATGCGTTGACTGGCATTGCGTATTCACCAAAAATAAAAACTCTTTTTGTCAATGAACAATAGCCGTAATGTCGCGGAAAATCAAAACAACTGCCAAAGCTTGACATAGTGAAATATTATTTATTCAGCTTATTTTAACTGTGTCATTTTTAATTCAGTGACTTTACATAAAAAAGAAATCATACAGAAATATTTAGATCTTATGTCTCTCTCCAGCATGCTTCTTCAGCAGCACCAACAACAGCCGCTGCAACAGCAGCAGCAATACAGTGCCCGCCAGCTAACCCAGGCTGTACAGGGACGAACCCGAGGAAACACCAATGGAAAGGGAAAAGGACCAGGCTTTGCTTCACGGGCGACCATGGTCTTTAGAATCTTCCAGATCATATTCGGCGTCATTTGTATAATATGGGGTATTAATGTCATCGTTATCGAATGCCGATTTCGTGAATTCGGTACTGGCATATGGTGTAGTGTTATGGTAGGTATAAAGTGTTCAATAGTTCAACAGACAAACCAAAAAAAGACATATTAAGAATGGCAGAGGAATGGACTTTTGATGATTTCCATCTTATCATTGTAACATACATTGCATATACAAGGTAAACATTTGTTATGCTAATTATATCAAGCACTTTTTCGTTCAAGAAGTTGTTTCTGAAAGGTGATGTCTGAGCACTGTACCACGATGATCTGCTGATTATGATGTCATTCTGTTTTCATGGGTTTGATCCACATTTCGGAAATTTGATCATCCGAGGAGCATCTGCGCTTATAGAAATCACAATATAAGTGATATCTAATCGGAAAACTATAATCATTTACAACAGGCATATAATTGATATATTTATGTTTTTTACAGTTCGCCATTGAAGGATCGTTTGGGATATCCGCCTCTTTGAAGGAGACGAATGCGATGGTAATTAGCTTTCATAGTCTTGCTTGCAGCAAAGTTTATACAGTGAAGGTAGTCTATCGCTTGCCAGTTTTTGAAAGTAAATTTGTTTCACCGAAAACATGGAGACAGATTTACATGACTGTAAATATGTGAAACAAATCATGTAGAAGTATAAAGAATTAGCCTTAAAACAGCCACAGAATGTGAAAGATGAATGAAATATGAACTATGATGTTGTTTCATTAAAAGAATGCATTCAAGGCGCGTTCTTCATCTTCACCAAGTGTCACTAGGCTCAAAAAACTTGAAGAAAATGATATTGGTTATATTATTTCATTACAAGAATGCATTCAAGGAGTAAGCTGCATCTTCTTTAAGTGTCAAAAGGCTTGAAAACATTGCCAAAAACATCGACTTTGTCACATCAAGAATATAATTTCTAGTATTCCAAATTTCGTATTTCAGATAAGAAGAAATGCGTTCAATAGCATCTAATGTTGCAACATTTGTTGTCATTACCAATCCCTGTGATTGCTAATCATTTGATATCTGAGAGTCTGTTGATGGTATGTTTTCTAACAAAATAAAAATATATTTTCGCCTGATTTTCTTTATACTCAAACAGGGAGTGTTCAAAAGTTCCATCATGGCCGCAACTATGACATTTTCCTCCACAAAAGTTTTTGCAATGTTTACTGTAATTGGGTCTATGTGAGTTTCCTAATTTATAATTAACAAAATATAATGTTGTTTAAATTTCTTGTCATGATTGTCATATTGTTTGCGATTTAATACCCCGCTCTGGCCATGAAATGACTAAGATTGAACGTGAGAAACCGACAAGAGAGGTAATGCAGGTCACCTATTTGCTATATTATACATAAAAATATGTTCATCGAAATAACTTGTCTTCATCATACTGAGGGAAGAGGCAACGTGTTATACCATTCTTCGCTCCACGAAACTTACTAAGACTCTCGATACACACATATTATAGGGCTAGAGCGTATACCACTATGAAGCTAACATTTTCTGTACTTCGAGAAGGAAATCACCATTTCTTTTCATAGTTGTTTTCACAATCACATCTATCAGTGCATGTTAAAGCCATTAGGGTCTATCTTTAAAGATAAGCCTTTCAATAGTATTATGCTATGGATGTACGTATGTACTCTATTTAAATGTTTTAAAGGCACTAGTTTGTCTGTAACTCAACAGATAATTACCACCATGGTTCTGTCTACCATCTCGGCAACTATGGCAGGCAGTGCCTGTATTACTATTATCATCGCTGCATTTAGTGAAGAACATTGTTACCAATGGGAAGTCGGCTGGTACCCATATTACTGTAAAGCAAATTACGTAGGATTGGAACTATTGTATCTCTTTCTATTTCTGGTCAATGTGACGGATGGATGGGTGAAGTAAAGAAGGAAAGAAGGAAGGAAGGAAGAGGAGTGAATGTATAAATGATTGAATGAATAATGAATGATTGAATGGATGAATGAATGAATGAATGAATGAATGAATGAATGAATGAATGAATGAATGAATGGATGGATGGATGGATGGATGGATGGATGGATGGATGGATTGATGGATGGTAGGATGGATGGATTGATGGATGGTAGGATGGATGGATGAATGAATGAATGACTGGTGAATATGCAACATCTGCATAATTTTAAAACTTTGCTGTGATTTGTTTGGTTGACCTTGAATTTATTCCCATTTTCAGGGTGGCAGAGTTACCGTTGACAGTACAATGGCTGTAGTAGCATTGGCTGAATTAGTGATTGCTATTCTTCAATCTTCATTCTGCTGTTCAGCGTACTGCTGCAAACAAAGCCTTCAGCGTCAATGGTACGTCATTGAGTGTCTAGCATTGCATTCGATATATTCTTCATATTTAAAATAAAACAACAAGAAACCGTTTCGGTTGGAAAGCAAAACTGTTATCGTTTTCATTATGTCGGGCTTCATAACATTCATCACATGAATAAGGATTACAGCAATTCAAAACGTCAAATACAATTGGTTCCTGGAAGCTGTGTATATCTATCATATCATACTCCGCGTATCCTGTTTTGCGTGTTTGGGCTGAAAGTGTTGAATATACATATTCGCAGAATTTTGCTATGACTTTATGAATATTAATGCGCATGTGTATGTACATTAATTAACTCTTTGTCAAGAAGGAGCCCTTATCATAAGCTGTGAAATAGAGTGGAAATTGATAGTGTGATAATAAATAGTATTTTAAGATAATTTGGCAATAAAAGTTTACAGTAATATGTAAGTTCATGCAGAAATTACCTTAACACTTACAAACTGTTCTTTTGCTTCTCGATACAGATGTACATTGCGGCGAGACGCTCTGAAGGGGCCAGTCACAGCTTCCTGATGGCTTCAATCCAAAATGAACCCGCTCAGTGTATGGCGCCCTCTGAAGTTGAGATTGTGCCACATTATCCAAGTAAGTACCAATCTGGTTGCTATTGATGGGACTATATTTACCTTTTCATGAGGTTCCTATTGTATTCTTATGTCCAGTCATCGATATGTACGCGTGAAAAATTACTTCTCTAGCATACTATATAATAAACAATAGATTCGTTTCCATGGCCTGTATTTAAGAATACTACACAAAGATTTCAACTACTGTCCTCTTAAAACACTTTTTAATTCTTACAAAACAGATCTGCAGCGAATACCTCAAAGTTACGTTGTTAACATGCAGCCTGTCATGACATTCAATCAGCAGCAAAGTATCCAAATGGAGCCACGACCTGGTGTTGTGTATCAACAAGGGCAGCAGTTACCACAGCGACAGTTGCAGCAACGCCTTCAAACGCTGCAGTTACAGCCACAGCAGCTGCAGCATCAGGTCATACAACCTGAAGCCATCCATCAACGGCCACAGGGGCATCAGTTACCACAGCAACAACGCCAACAAGTGCCACAGTTTCATACCCAGCAGCAGCAGCATCAGCAGATGCAACATCAACTGCAGCAGGCAGTGCAACCAGCAGCCATCCATCAACAACCACTGGGACAGCAGCTACCACAGCAACAACACCAACAGGTGCCAAAGTTACAGACCCAACAGCTGCAGCATCAACCGCAGCAGTCCCGGATGTGAATGTGAACGAGGAGCAGGCTCAGCCGCCAACAAGTTCCTCAGTCCGAGAAGACATGTCAGCTGAACTGGTCGAAAACGAGGTCTTAGCTGAAAGCGAGACTTTCGCACGCCATTGTCAGAAATATATTAAAACAGATTGACAGATACTCTAGATACTAGCACAAAACGTTCATATTAAGGCAAAATGTTAATGTTTACAACTATAAGTTTATATAATTTAGTCCACGGGCTCCAAATTTTCCATATGCAGAAGACGAGCAAAGTATTGCAAAACTTGAGATTTGATAGTTTGATGAATTGACATACAGGTAGTACCACTGTCCAAGGATGCCAAATTCTGTATCTGACGATTTTCATATACCAACTGACCTTTTCTACGGTATAAGACACTGCAATGTCTTTATTTATGTGGATGTACACACTATATTTATACGTTGGATTATGTTACATATCAATACAGCATCATCGAACTCTATTGAGATAATGAATTGTTTGATAATTATAATTAATATTGGTGCGCTTATCGTTATTACCAATAATTACCATTATCACATGCACAAGCCAAGTTCTTCGTCTCTGAATATAAAGTGCCGGGATTTATACTTTGGTCATGACAACCATCGTCTGTGTCTTCATTTTTAGTGAGTCAGAACTTCTTTTGCATGCGTAGATCTTAGATATGCTCGTCAATGTAAATAACCAAGATTGCGGCCCGTATTTCTACTCCAACCAAAAATGTCTGAAGTGAAAATTTGTAAAACTCAGCCATAATTTTTAGAATCTGATAAAATAATCAACTTTGGCAAATTTTGAGTCCGTTTTAATTGTGT
>LD348853.1:196201-220904 GCA_001465055.1 Ptychodera flava | reverse complement strand
TGAACTCTCAACTAACAGAGTACTTTCACGCTGTAGATATGCAGTTGCCACTGCAACAATAGGAGTCAATTGCTTATCTAGGCCGCTCGCAAAGCCTCAAAAGTCATGTGCTGAAATTAATATTTTCATAGACTGCGACAATAATCATCTAAACAACGAAAATATAGAAGTGTAACGTTTGTATATCCCTAATTAATTATGTAAATTATTATTTCGGAAACAACACACTAGTAGCTAATCCGGCGTATTACGCTGGGTTCCGTAAGCACTGCAACCAGGGTGCTGTCGGGTGCAACGTTTCATAGTATTCGTTCCCTTATTCAGTTGATTCTTGTTCTCGAAAAATAACGCAACGATTAACGAGTCAAATATCTAGGCTTTTGCTATCTTTGAAATTAACTTCACGATACGTAAGTGTTGAGTGAGGTCATCTGGCATTTGCTCCGCACACAAACTTAGGCACAGTGTTCCTGGCGACCGACGAGTAGCAATTATTGACACGGCGTACTGATATTGTTCCAAAAGTGGTTTAGACGTTTAAACGCTGAATTTGTTTAGGAAAAATCCTTAGACCAATATATAGATCACAAAAAATAACAAACCCTTGGCTTGTGAGTGCATGTAATAAGGGAATGATATCTAGTTGGCAGCCCCCATACATCAGAAGTCTGAAGATCTTAACGAAATACATTACACTACTTAATATTTGGTTTGGTATTCTGCTATCCTCGTATACAGGCTAACATTTTGATTGGCATTTATTCAATTTAGATAACGCCGAAACATATTTGTAAAGGGTTTGGTATAAATGTACAGTTACGAGACTATCGAATTGATTTTGTTTTCCATTACTAGTGGCAAATAATAAAGTAAAGGACGATAAAGAAATTGTTTCGTTGACATATTCACATCTTAACTCGTTCTAAAACGTGTGTATGTATGTGTGCGTGAGAGTTCTCACGTTAGGGGTGGGGATTCTCAAAATTTCTGAATGCCCAAGACAGTCTGTCCCTATTTTGGCCGTAAATAATGACGACTCCCTTAGTATTATCATAATATTGTGAGCTTAATTTTAAATGTAAAAGTGAATGTCTTTGTATTGTATTATCATGCACAATTATATCATGGTAACTACTATTGTCAATATATTGTTGTCAAAGTAAACTTTACTCGCAGGAAGCTTAATACTTCGCTGATGCTGACACATTGCCGCAATATTGTGTCACCTGCTTATCGCACGTAAATTTATCTGTGCGTCTCCCTGTCCTATAGCCTGGGTATCTGTTCTTGTACAATTGACCACTTTCCCGGCCCTTGCATGGTCTTAAAGCCGCACTTTTCAATCCCAGGTTCTCGCATTAGTGGAGTTCTCCTCCCATTCAAACACATGGCCAGTATGATGTTTGATTTCTATAACATTAATTACACAAACTGATCTCAACCTTTTGTCACATTTTGCTAATCCTGCAAACAGAGTTTATGCAAGCTTTTGATTGACAGTCGGTTCAAATTGCCAACGGTCATTGATTCCCCACCACAAATGCTTGAATTTCCTAAAAAATTGTCTTCCAGTCGCGTTAGACTTTGAATATAACCACAAAGCTCGATTGGCAGCAACTTCACGCTGACCGCTTGGCAGTCTGTCTGTGTTTTTGCGGCCGGGGAAAACTAAAAAGTGGCATTTTCTGGAGCGTGAGCCCGCTTGTTGCCTGTTTGGTGTCCACTTACACAATGAACGCCGCCATACCTTGGCGTCCTTTTAAAGGGAGGCTCCGCCTTTAAATTAAAATGTTTCTGTTTGCACCTATCTCGACTTTTTTGCTTGGTCCTCACACAATCTTATGTATAAGAATAAAAATTAGTATTTTCCGTAAGATAGAGGATGTTGTAAGTATAAAATTATAGAAATTATAGAAATTATGAGAACAAGTGGTCGTTCCTAAGAAGTTTAGTGTTATAAGATATTTGGTTTTACAACTTAGAAACCTTTGATATAGTTAACAAAGAAGACAGAGGAAAACTAAGATCGAAGTTTTCCAATCATTTTCGATCCAGATTTCAAAATATTCTTATACAACAGGAAATATCACATAAATGAAATCTATCAACTAACCAAGACAAAATATTTTAAATATTTTTTCTAAATTGAAGAAGAAAAACTGCTCAATTACTTCCTTTCTTTGAGAACAATATAAATATTGACAACATTGCTTCTTGCATGTCTACATGTTACCGAATTGAATCAGCTTACAGCAAACTTTCGCATTAGTATTCTTCCTTACCCATTACAGGGTGATTAGATTCCGAAATCAATGATAGAATTGAATTGCACTTACCGATAAACTGAAAGTTTACTAGTATTTAACATGTACAAATCATTTGCGTAAAATTACCGGCTGCTGTATTTATTACGCCCTCACCTTGGTTCCGGTTTGTGATAGGACTGATCTTGAACACAGTAAAATTTAGCTATGCATGGCAGGGCGGCTGTATTTTACGGAGGCCTTCTCTGTACCATAGCTATACAGAGCCGACGTAAATTGCAGAGTTAACACTCACTCACGCGTTTCATATTCAAAGCGCAACCAGCGCATCTATGGCAACATAGGCGAGAAAGTGCAAGGGGCACCAATGACGTCAGGCAGAAGGCAATAACTCATTCCTCGACGGCCATGTTGGTTGCGTCTGTCATATAAGTTAGAGGCGAACACTTTGCGCTCGGACAAGGGCTCAGCAGCAAGTGACCAGGTAATTTACCCGGGGCAGACACTTTCAGTATAGTTTACATGTTACTCTAGAAATTGTGATAACTGACTAGTCAGATATTGTCGACATTTTGACCTTCTACCTACAAAATGTGTTTTACCTCTGACCTAGTGTTTAGTTGTACCATTAAGTGGTAAAGTAACACTATAAAACTGGTATTTTTGCGATGCATTTTCATATTCTCGGTTTGACTCATGGATCAACCTATTAATAGCAAGGTCATTTCCATCGATGTACTGACTGTCGTCGGGCATTCACCAAAAATTAAAATCCTTTATCGATAATTAACAATAGCCGTAATGTCACTGAACTCATAGTGGGAGTAGGGAGAATGAATTTGTCATGCATGGGAGTAAATAGCACTTTATTTAAACAATGTCTTGGCAATTCTACCGAAATATATTCCCGCTGGTCAAGAGTCTAATTCCATGGGCATCTGCCTGTCAATAAACATTCCGTTTTTTCTTACAATTTGTTTGTGACATAATTTAAATGAAAATTCTATTGAACAGTTTTGATATACTGTTCACATTTCGATGAATTATTATTCATGAGATAAACAAAACAAATGTTACAGTTACCTTATTTATCTCAGTTTACTTCCGTGTCATCTTACAATGCAATGACTTTACTTACATAGAAGTCAGACATTATGTGTCTATGTCTCTCTTCAGCATGTTACATCAGCAACAACAGCTACCGCTGCAACAACAGCAGCAATACTATGTCAGCCAGCCAACCCAGGCTCTCGAGGGGCGAACCCGAGAATACACCAACGGAATGAGAAAACGACCAGGTTTTTCTTCAAGGGCGACCATGGTCTGTTCAATCTTCCAAATCATATTTGGTGGCCTTTGTGTAATACTGGGTATTACTGCTGTTGTTATCAGATCGAATCTTCACTATACCGGTGCTGGTATATGGTGTGGTGTTGTGGTAGGTGTGAAATTTTCAAAGACCCCTTTTTCAGCAAACAAACCAAAAGAGACGTGTTAAAAGTAGCAAAGGAATGAATTTTCGAGGTTTTCCAAGTGTATCGCTTGATTGTAATTATATCCAGTGTTTGTTCCACGAAGAAGATACTTCTGAAAGGTATAGTCTGAAGAGTGTACTACGATGAACTGTTGATCATTATCATGTCATTCTGTTATCTTATGTTCGATCCACAGTTCGGCATTTTTGGCATCTTAGATGCATCTGTGCTCATAGAAGTCACGTTAGATTTTAAAGTAAGTGTCGGGCTAGTGTCATCTGCTTAGAAAACCGTAATCACTTAAAGAGGTATGTGATATATTTTTTTTTTTTTTTTTCAGTTCGCAGTTGCAGGATCGTTCGGGATAGCCGCATCTTTGAAGAAGACGAACACGATGGTAATTGGCTTTTATGAGCTTGCTGGCAGAAAAATGTCTTAATAATTTTCAATCGCTTGCAAATTTTGAAAGTAAATTTATTTTTAGCTATAAATATGGACGTCAAGTAAACATGACTGTAAATATGTACACCAAAACAAGTATAAAGAATTATCCTGAATACAGTCTATGAATGTGAAAGATGAATGACGTACCGACAATTATATCATTATATTATTTCATTTCGAGAATGCATTCTCGACGTATTCTTTACCTTGAAGTGCCACAGGGCTTGGAAATGAGGCCTGAAAAACATCGACTTTGTCGAAATGAATTTCTGATATTGCCAAAACTGTTATTACAAATAAAGAAAAAATATATCTTACGCTCAATCGATGTCATTATCAATTACTACAATTGCTGATCTATATCTTTGTAGTTGTTGAATGTCTATTTTCTAGCAAGTTAAAAAATACAATTTTGCCTTATTTACTTTACACATTTGCACTCAAATACGATGTATAAATCTTACCATCAAGTACATGGTATCTTCTGTTCAAATGCTAACTGTGATTAGGCCTCTGTGAAATCTCTTCCGATTTAGTCAATTCACTATACTTCTACGATTCTATTCGTACCGTTCTATTATGTGTTAGAAGATACGTCCCTCTGCCTGTATAGTAACTTAGGTTACACATAACAAACAAACCAGAAAGGTCGTACAGGTCATGATTTTCGTGTAATATATATAAATATAAATTTTAATATAACCCAAACGGGATTCGAACCCCCACACACTCACGGCAACATCGCCTAGCTGCTAGGCCTCACACAAAACCAGTCGGCCACTGTTTCCAACCCAAAAGAGTTGGTCACAGTAACCGACTTAGATGTTGCAATTCTGTGCGCGACCGAACAAACTAAACTAAAAAATCAAAAATAAACAAAAAAAACTATTGACTTAAAATATCTCTTGTCTTCAGATACCAAAGAAGAGATAATGTGCAAATACTAAACTCTGCTCCATGAAACTGGCTTATACTGTCGTTAAGTTAACATCCTACTGGGTTATAGGGAAGAAAGTAGCGAAGCTAAACTTGTTCTTTTCTTCAGGAAGGAAAAACACCATTCGTCGTCGGAGTCACATTTCTCACTCTGCGTTATTAAACAAATCTTTTAGTAATTCAGGTCTACGTATTGTCTGCTTAAAGATATTAATGGTATTAATTAATCTGTATCTCAACAGATAATTACCACCATGATCCTGACAATCATCTCGGCAACTGTGGCGGCCGGTGCCTGTATTATAAGTATTAAGGCTGCAGTTAATGAAAACATGTGTCCCTGGTATCGACATTACTGTCGTACAGACTACGTAGGTTGGATCTATTGTCTCTTTTCCTATTTGTGTACCATGGACGAATGGATGGGTGGATAGGTAAAGAAAGGAAGGAAGGAAGGGAGGGGGAAGGAAGGAAGACGAAAGGAAGGAGGGAATGAATGAGTGACTATGAACATGTTGCGTTAGTACCGTTCTATACCTGCTGTATAGCTTGTTAGTTGATCCAAAGTTTATTCTTCATTTTCAGGGTGGCAGAGTTGCCGTTGACAGTATAGTGGCTGTCTTAGCGTTCGCCGAATTAGTGATTGGCATTCTTCAATCCGTCTTTTACTTTTCACCGTACTGCTGTAATCAAAAGCCCTCAGCGTCAACGGTACGTTATTGAGTGTCTAGCATGTATTCGTTAAATTTTTCATGTATTCCAAAACAGAGAATAAGCTGTTTTGAGGGGAAGGCAAAAGCAGTGTTTTCATTAGTCGGGGCTTAATGAAATCCATCATATTAATAAAGAATGCTTGCGATGCAGAATGTCAAACCAAAGATATTCTAAAAGTAGTGTGTGTCCTGAACGTACTCCGCATATTACTTTTTTGTGTGCTTTACATGTGAGCGCAGATAGTTTTTTTTCACACATTCCTAGATTTTACTTCTATAGATTTATGATTATGGATGCTCATAGGTATGTTAATTAAGTTATGATCTACCCTTTTTTTCAAAAGTGGCTGTTATCTATTCAAGTTGCGAATAGAAGGAAAATTGATAAACGCTCTGATAGTAAAGAGCATGTTCGAAGAATTTGGTGGAGTTATGTTCTAGTTCACACAGAAATCACCCTAACACTTACAACGTGTCGTGTTGTTTGTCGACATAGATGTACATTGCCTCGAGGAGCTCTGAAGAGACCAGCCATGACTTCCCTAATGCCATGATCCAAAACGAACCCACACAACATATGACGCCCTCTAGAGTTGAGTTTGTGCAACATTATCCGAGTAAGTTCCTATCTATTTGTAATTAATGGGACATAACTTTTCGTTAGGTTCACTTGCATTCTTGTAACTAGTCAACGATATGCACTCGTGAAAATAACCTTATTAGCATACTATATAATACAGAAACAATGAATTCGATTCCACAGCCAATGCTTAAGAATACTGCAATATGACCTAAAATCAATTGCATTAATCATTCAAGGCAAGTAAAACACCAGGTCCATAAAACGACAAACAAAACAACAACAAGAAAAACAAAACTGTGACAAAATCAATAGTGCGATCTGGAAGCACTATCTAGCTAAGCGATGAGACAAGGCGTCCGGAATGGTTAAGGGTAAGCTGCTAGCATGCTTCTCCAGTCAAGATTGAACTAAAAGCAACTTTATACTGCCTCTCATCATCTCATTAGCAACGACACAAAGCTTGCCTCTGCACCAGTGTTGCTGTCTTCTTTAAAAACTTTAATTCTTACAAAACAGATCAGCAGCGAGTACCGCAAGGTTACGTTGTTAACTTGAACATGCAGCCAGTCGTGACATCCAATTGGGAGCCAAGTATCCAACTGGAACCACAGCCTGGTGTTGTGTATCAACAAGGACAAGGGCAGCAGTCACAACAGCAACAACATCAACTACAACAACGCCAACAAATGTTTCAGTTACAACCTCAGCAGCTGCAGCATCAGGTGTTACAACCTGAAGCCATCCATCAACAACAACAGGGGCAGCAGTTGCCACAGCAGCAAGTGCTTCAGCCACAACCCCTGCAGCTGCAGCATCAAATGCAGCAGGCAGTGCCACCAGTAGTTATCGATGAGCAACCACTGGGTCTACCGCAGCAACAACGTCAACAAGTGCCACAGTTACAGTCCCAACAGCCGTATGATCAACCGCAGCAATCCCTGCAAGCTGGAGCAATGGCTCAACAACAACAGGATTGGCGTGAACCACAGCCGCAGCCACATCAAAAGGCATCACTTGAACCTCGCGGGCATCCGGTAGAAAAGGTTACCAGCTCAGATGTGAATGTAAACCAGGATCAGGTTCAGTCGCAACCAACAAGTTTCTCAGTCTGAGAAGACATGTCAGCTGGACTGGTCGAAAACGAGGTTCCATAAGCTTAGCTGAAAACGAAAATTTGACACATCATGAAAGAAATCTATTGAAACGAATTGACAGATCGTTCACTCTACGATGACGATGGTTTAAAATTCGAACAAATCGTAAATTTTTAATTTTCACAAAAAGTAAGTATCATTTACTCAACAGGCTCTAAATGAGTCAATATGCGGAAGACGAGAAAAGTATAGCAAAACTTGAGATTTTATAGTTTGATAAATTGATATACAAGTAGTGCATTAATCAAAAAAACGAAAATTCTGTATTCATAATACAGGTAAACGCTTTTGATTGGTATACCAATGGGAATCAAATGTTACTCGACAATGACGTCGAGAGCCACATAGTCATCAACTTGCTGAAAGTTAAGCGAAAGTATTTTAACCTTGACAAATTTAGGATTTGAAAATATTAAAATTACATGTTTTTGATAGGAAATTCAGTTATTAAAAATTACGCGTGAAAAGTCGATAAATTGCATAACTGTGATTGAAATATATCAATGCGTCTTTCGACGATGAAAATTGTTCTATTTCTAGACGGATTTTCTCCGGACAAGGAACTTAAGCATATAATTGTCATTCGCCAATAAACTTAAACATTTTGAGTGAAAGAGGCATTCTGTAAAAACATCATAGCTCAAACAAGGGATTATGTACCCTTGAGGCAGGAGACTATTGGCTTTCTTGACGTCGAACAGTTCCAATTGGTCACGTACCTTAGTTTACATTGTCCCATTTTGGTTTATAATGTACATTATTCCATTTTGCATATCATCGAAACATTTTTGGACAGGTCTGGTATGAATGTACAGATATAAAGACTGCGAAATTAATTGTATTACCTATTTCTTTTTGCAAATATGAAAGTGTAAGACAATTCATTAAAATTGTTCTGTTGACATTACTTATATCTCAAGTCGTTTTAAAACGGATGTATGTATGTATGTATGTATGTATGTATGTATGTATGTATGTATGTATGTATGTATGTATGTATGTATGTATGTATGTATGTATGTATATATGTATGTAAACGTGTGTGTGTGTCTGTGTGTGAGTGCGCACGTAAGACGGGAATGGGGGCTTCTCAAAATGTCGGAATGCCCGAGACAGTTCATCCCTATGCCGACCGTGGATAATGATGTCTCCCATAATATTAGTATTGTGCTGAATTGGCCAACGCAAAGTGCATGTCTTTGTATCGTATTATGATGGAAAATTATGTTATGTCTACCGTTATCAATATGCAGTAGGCAAAGTAATCTTCACCCAGAGAAAACCCTTTACTGTGCTGTTACTTGCATATTGTCAACATTGTATCCCTAAGTATTGCAGGGAATTTATTTTGTTTCTCCATGTCCCTTAGCCTAGGTATGTAGACCTGTGTTATGGACCGCTTTCGTACATGACCATAAATTCCATCAGTGTTATCTGTATGGCTGTAAGACATTCTTGTGCATAGTATGGTTGGGTGCTTATTACTTGACAGCAATCACAATGGAACGAAAAGCATATCTATCACAATTTGGTTGGAGAAAACGTATTATAAAAGTTTACAATTTTGAGAGTCAGGATAGATCTGTTCCCAAGGCGCATTGTTCCCCCGTATGCATATAACAACAATACAAGTAACTCGCTGGAAAGTATGTAATATATCAAGGAAAATATGTTAGTTCTGTTAGGTCAATTATGACTTTTTGAAGTTTTATCTGGGCATGATGTTTTTTATTAATCTATTGATAGTCTAAAGCCTTTTCAATATATTTTATTAAGTAATATTGGACAATCATCCAATAGCGATTAGTGTAATCGATACAAAATTTATTTAACATATTAGTCTGGTGCTGAACACCTAATTTTTGGTCGAACCCCAAGACTTTTACCCCGCTATGGTTTTGATGGTTTATGTATCTTCAAAGCCTACTGAATCAGTATATGAATGGTGCCATCCTGGCACCCTAGGCCATTTGAAAGTATTCAAGATGGCTGCAAAGATGGCCGCCAAACATGTAAATGGTAATATCTCTGCTCTATGAGATGCTGTAAATTTTAAAGTGATTTTGGTGTCATTTGCCAAGTACACAGCGTCAAGGAATTTTTTTTATCTCCCGACATGTTTGATTGTTAACTTGCATGGTAATTCGAAGATAGCTGCCTAAACAACTGCCAAACGACTGCCAAAAAGAGGTAAAATGTCATATGCCACTCCGCGAAATAATAATCGAGTGATTGTGGTGTCCTTTGCCCGGTATATGGGGTTAAGGAATTTATGTATTTCATAATTTGACATGTGTAACCCTTCACTTGCCTAAAATCAAAGATGGCCGCTAACGTGTACATCTATCATATCATACTGCGCATATAAGTATTCTGTTTTGCGTGTTTGGGCTTGTTGATTACACATTCGAAGATTTTTACTTCTCTGCATTTATAAATATTAATGCGCACGTGTATGTAAATTAATTATCTCTTTTTCAAGAAGTAGCCTTTATCATAAGTTGTGAAATGGAGCCGAAATCGATACTGTGAGGATAAATAGCATGTTTACATAATTTGGCGGTAAAAGTTTATAGTTTTATGTAAGTTCATGCAGAAATTACCTTAACACTTACAACCTGTTCTCATGTTTCTTGATACAGATGTATATTGCCGGGAGGAGATCTGAAGTGGCCAGTCACGGTTTCCTGGTGGCTTTAATCCAAAACGAACCCACTCAGCGTATGGCGCCCTGTGGAGTTTAGATTGTGCCTCATTATCGATGTAAGTCACTGTCTGGATGGTATTAATAGGACGATATGAAATTTTCCATAGGGTTTACATTTTATTCTTATGTCTGTATTTATTTATATGTACTCGTGAAAATAACCTCACAAGCATACTTTATAATAGGGAAACAATACATTCGTCTCCATGGCCTATATTTAAGAATACCATGCAGTTTGCTACTACACCTGTGATGCTGTCTTCTTAAGAAACTAATTCTTACAAAATAGATCAGCAGCGAGTACCGCAAGGTTACGTTGTTAACATGCAGCCAGTCGTGACATCCAATCAGCAGTTAAGTATCCAAAAGCAGCCAAAATCTGTTCTGTATCAACAGGGTGAAGGGCAGCAGTTACCACAGCAACAACATCAATTACAGCAACGCCGGCAAATATTTCAGTTGCAATCTAAGCAGCTGCAGCATCAGGTGTTACAACCTGAGGTCATTCATCATCAACAACAGGGGCAGTAATTGCCACAGTAACAGCCATTAGAAAAAGCCGCTGGCCCGGATGTGAATACAAACCAGGATCAGGTTCAGTTTTCGCCTACAAGTTCCTCAGTCCGAGAAGACATGTCAGCTGGACTTGTCGAAAGCGAAGTTCCATCAGCTTGGCTGAAAACGAGAGTTCCACATATCATAGTCAGCATTCCATTGAAACAAATTGACAGATCGATCACCATATGATAATAGTTTAAAACTAGAACAAAACGTTCACATTGAGGCAAATTTTCAGTGTTTTAAAAAAGTAAGACAATTAACATATAATTTACTCCGTAGGCTCCAAATTAGTCCATGTGCAATAGACGAGCAAATTACAGAATCGATATTTGATAGTTTGATAAATTGAGATAAAAGTAGTGCCTTTATTCACACATCCCTAATTTTTATCTGAACATTTTCTGTTATAAAGGAAATCGTCATATAGTACTGGACACTGTAATAACTTATTTTCATAGATGTACGACTAGATTTCTGTTCTGATTATTATATTCGATTTCATCCTAATCTTAAATTTTGATTATATTTTTCTATAAATTCTAACTGTTTTTGTGCTGACTTTTACTTTTATTTTTGATTTCACTTTTCAGTTTTATTTCAATTTACATTTTTATTTTTATTTTCATAGTCATTCTGCGATTGTTCTAATTTCCGTCTTGATTGTACTTTGAAACGAAAATAATTTTTTTTGGATATTCGTTTCGATCTAAAAATAAAAATCCACCGTCGTTTTGATTTTAAAAATGTAACTTTCCTGTTCATCTTTGAGTTTGATTTCAATTTACATGTTTATTTTATTTGCATTGTCATTCTGAAAGCGTTCTAATTTCCATTTGGATTTTGACTTTCGAAACACTGAAAAATAATTTTCGTCGAGAGGTTCATTTCTAATTCAAAATTATGATTAGTTGTCGTTTTGATTTTATTATGATTTTGACATTCGTTTTTATTTTGAATTTAGTTTTGAAATCGGTATAGCCCTATCCCCTGAATTCCAATGTTTTTTTCGTGGCCCCCGTTTTTCCTGTCGCCCAATGCCGTTAATTGTGCTCGTTCCCTAACTATGCCATTCAACAGTTTACAATTCTCACAGTATCTCAACTGAGTTGTGTCATTGTCGGAAATAATAGCCTTTAATTTTGGTTTCAGATAATTACGCTTTCTCAAGTACTACTAATTTTTGATTTTATATTTCTTGGTATTTTGAATTTCGTGATAAAGTTAGAATATTTTCAATTATCAAAATGAATTTCACTATCTGTCCAAGTTTAATTTCAATTTTGATTCTTTTTCTCAAAATTAAATTTTGATTTATTTTTCTGTTTGATTTGGATGTCGTTGCAAAATGAAATTTTCTATATCAATTTAATTTTGTTTCTGTGCTAATTTTTGAAAGTTCGTTCTGACTTGCATTTCATTTTATTTTTAGTTTCAAAATTTCAGTAATTTCCGTTTTTGATTTTCGTTTTGATCTTTACTCAGATTTGCACTTCGATCTGTCCTGATTTCATTTTGCCCCGGGGTCTCTAAAACCACTTGAAGGGTACTCCTGCTCTTTTAAGCCAAGAGTCGAAAACATCTAGACATGTATATCCAAAAAATATTGCCAGTTGTTAGGGACTTTCTTACAAATTCGTTGAATGTTCACCTTTATTTAGTTGCATGGGACATTTGCTGTGTTATGAGCCTATCTTTTGGGTTTCTTCCGATGGAAAAAGCGATCCATGTTAAGAGATTTTCCGGGAAAGAGTGTCCTATTCGGACGGCACATATTGGTACACTTTTCTATAGCAGTAATACCCCGGGCGTTAATGCTGCAGAGGTCATGGCCAGCAAAAGGTAGCAGATTTTCACATTTAAGGAGTCCTTTCTGCTGCGGTTTTTCTCAATATGAATGTATATACATATCTATTTTTATTTTGAAACATTTATTTTATCTCCTTTTTCGAAACGACTTTCTTTTGCATTTCGATTTCGTAATTTACTTTGATTTTTTTCATTTTCGTTTTTCAAGTTTAAATCCTTAACCTTTCGATTGTCACACGATGTCTTTGACGAATCATAGGTGTTCCGTATCATTTTATGAATAAACTTATGATCGAGAAAGATGTGCGTACCATACGTGTACGTGTATGGCCGAGTGCACGACCCTGCCCATCGCAATCCTCAGACGCAGAGAGGGACGAAGAGACACATGAACGTGATTATTAGTTGCTCATTTGTAAAATGCTAATGTGGTCGTTATTTGTAATACAATACGGGTGACATTTTGCGAGCATTAAACATAACAGAGCCAATTCAGGTAGGTTTGGGCGACAGGCCATTCTCTCTTGTGACACGTTCCACAGTTGCTTAAAACTCGAAACATGTGTTATATACAACTGTTTATAACGCACCGTCGTAAATTAGCTCCAGGCGTTCCCTATTAGAGTAATTTGTATACCTACAAGTTCGATCATACTATGATAGTACGGCTTAAGAGTACATCAATGAAAGGTTTCCTCCATTCCGTGTAATCCAAAACTTTCGCAATACACACAAAGTTACAACTGCAACATAACAAAGGTTCCTTGATATGAGAGCAATTACATGGGCTGATCACCCAAAAGGCTGAAAACTGGATATGGGTTTGATTTAAAAAATAAATCCACAACGCAAACAAAGCAAAAATCATTGTAAACCGCCATCGGAACGAAAATCAAAACGAATATCAAAACGCAAACGATTTGTTTCGATACTGAAAATCAAAATAAAAAATGGAAATCGAAATAAGTTCCAAATGACAATAAAAGCAAATATGTAAATCGAAATCAAATTAAAAAATAAAAATTAAAAATGAAAATAAAAGTCAGAACAACAGTCGAAATCAAAAAACACTATGATACTAGTGTACAAAGTCAAAAAATTGAAACCCAGAACAAAATATCAATGAAACTAAAACAATTCGACTTTTAAAATAGCAATAATAAACAAAATCAAAATAAATGTTTAATCGAAAATAAAATCCGAACATATATCAAAACAAACATAAAAACTTAAAAAAAATAAATTCATTTAGCTAAGAAACGAAAATAAAAACAGGAAGGAAGCCTTAAGTCAAGGTCCTCATTAAAATTAAACTTATTTTGAGTTATAATAAAATGCAAGCTAAATGGTTCTAACTTTGAAACGAATATCAAAATGTAAAGGAAATCTGAAGTCAAAAATGCCATTGAAACAAAAGTGAATTTACTAAAACGGATAATAAAGCCACAATCGAAATGAAATTTAATATGAAAATAAAATGATAACTAGAAGTGTCGTCAATGCTACGCTTTTGAGTAACTATTATAAGTGATTCCATGAGCCTGCTCGATTGCCGTACACGAAAATAAAGTCCCTAATTTCGTTAGCAGAAATGGGTCAGAGAACTAGCCTACTTTCCATACAGTGACAGCGTATCGTCATTCCACTTCTGCTGCGGCATTAGCATAGACGCTGTGTGCACAGTGACATGACGTCAATGCTCAGAGGTCAGGCAGGTCACCACAGATGCTCGTAGCATATTATCGTACAGTTATTTAACATACAAATATTTGAAAAAATCATGACTATATCAATTGCAAAGTGAAGGTATTTCGTATCATTTTGCTTTCATGAGATTAACTGCCGAGAAGAAATATTCGGCCAAACTAGCTGATTATGTATTCAATAAATTAGTATGTCGACTGTTTACTTATAAAAGACCAGCATATCGACGGATTAGCTGGTGACGTAGGAACTTTAAGTGAGGGTTTCTTGACCGATGGGAGGAGACCTCTGAGAAGGCGTTAGTTGACAAGGATTGCCGCATGATTGACGTCTGGCTTATATCCTTTACATTTGTTTGTTTGAAAAAAAACCCAATCGTCTAACTCTTGTTAAAACCCGCTCGATCGTAGCTACGGGAATAAAAGTACACATGATGATTATCAGCGTAGTTTTCTAAATGACCCTACTGATCTCACGTCATTCATTGTACAATAAGCTAGACTTCCATTAAAGTGATAGCGCGATAATGCGTCAAAGGTGTCGATCATCCGTTTTTTCATATTCATGTGGTTTCCTACCGGTCAGCACGATTCGAGTCTTTGTTACTACGTTCACACTGGAAATGCATGGATCCGGGAGAATTTCAGAAAAAAAGCCGTTTCTAAAACTTTCCTTTGACATCAAACAGTGCTCGGATTTCATCCGATCATCGCGACGTCAGAATTACCAGCGAAAATTAAAATGATTGAAAGAAAAATATTTTCACAATGCAGAAAAGCCGCGAACCTGAAAAAATAATGCAACGAATGTAGATCATGTGAAAAGGGTACGCTTTGCCCGTAGAGGGAATTTATCAATTATTTCAAAGCTATCGACCGGATGATTTATACTTCAGGTAAAAATTATTAAACAAAAACAAATAAAAAACAAAACAAAAAACACAAAAAACACACAAAAAACACAAAAAAACAAACGGTGGTATTTTTCCATGTAAAGTGTCAATGAAAGGCTGCCAGTCGAATCTGTTATCAGACATCGCCGTCTCAGCTGACCATTGCGGCACGAAAACTCAAAACAATCATGAAAAAATACTTTAGCCGACAAACAGTGAGGCGAAGTCGATTTTAGTGTGAATATGATATAATAGCTACACATTTTGTTGCCAATATATTTCTCGGAGAAATGACCCTTTTGAGAGGTCGTCGGATAAGTGTGTCGCAGGTATCGAAGAGAATGTTGAACAAGCGTCTCGCGGGGATCGACAAGGGCTAAAATAAATATTCTTGATTGATTTACTTTATTTTCTTCAATATATTCTATATGCTACAGCAAACGAGTAAACTGAAAAGAGTAAATGGGAAAAACAACATATGTCAAAGTTCTTAGCAAACTAAATTGAAAGTTCGATCGCATCATTAGCGAATAAAAGAAGCCATTGTTTCATATATCATCATATATCAATTTTTTAGAAGCTGCTGCTTTTAATTTGGTGCTTTCGTGTAAAATATACAGTATTCTGTCTGTAAAACTTCTATTAGACATAGACAAAAATTTCAAACTTAAAACTTGCAATATGTTTAAAATTGTCGATTCTTTGTAATTTAAACTTACGCAAAAAGACCGTTACTACTCTTCTCAGATAGGCTTTTCACCCCTCACAGCTACGGCATATGTAGCTTTGTAATTGCATTACAATTGTCCACTTAAACACTCTTAACTCTTGTATATGAAAATGGTACACTGAATGGTTTTCTTGATACTATCCTAATTAGATATACAGGTCATATGTTTGAAAAATCTCACAAAATAAGGAACTAGGGAATAATGATTAATCTACTCTTGTATACTAATGCATAATTAGTCATCAATCAACATGTACAATTAAGACAACAAACTTGTATCCTGAGATACACTCTAAACAACGAGGAAAAAAGTGCAACAGATATCATAAAAAAGAATGACAGCTAATGAGAAAAGCAGATAAAAATAACATTTAGATCAACATCTACACTCAAACGATGTATACTGTAGCAAAAAAGTAACATAAAGTCGAAAAACGTCCGGGCTCTAATCATTTGCCTCAGGAAAATTAAAAACATTCATGTCATAGTCTTCAGTTATCATTCGTTACAACATGGGGATTGTAGGTCACGACGACACACTTTCAAAGTGATGAAGTAAACTTTGAAAAAATGACGCATGAATGTGATTTCCGGTTATTTCCATGTACATCATATGGTTTGACAGCGATAAATCATGTTTAATGAGGGATTCTCATATGCATTAAAAGGAAACTGATTACTTAATTTTGTTACATAATCAGTATACAAGATATCGATAAGAACTTGAATGAGCTTCCGCTGAAATAGTCAGTATTAAAGAAGCAACCTGATATCTTAAGCTTTGGAATTTTGACGCAACAGGTACGGGATGAGTTGATAGAAAGAATAGTTTGCACCTTGGGACGTTTTATTATATATACATACATACATAAATACATACATACATACATATATTTATATATATATATATATATATATATATATATATATATATATATATATATATATATATAGGGAACACGGAACAGAAAAATCTTGAAGACTAGTAATGTCAAGACAGTATAGGTACCTAACTTCAAACAGATTGTCAGGACTTTCTTCTTTGCTACTATTTTGAGATTACAAAGTATCAGTGTCAGTCGTGTGAAATTTTCGTTTTCCAAGCATGTATCTGATACTAGCATGTATGTACGATTTGTTGTTCCACGTATTGTCATTGCAGTCTTGAGTTGCATTAATTGACTAGTAGTGCATTAGTATATAAAGCTTGACGAAACAATTTGTTATTGAAATTCCCATACGATTGAATTTAACCGCTCAATTTTATTCTGTTTATATAACTTTTCTTACTCTCCTTACTCTCCTTTCAGCATTCTAATATATTCTTTATGAGTCTCAATAATCTTCGGTGAAGATTTTAATTTCTCCTTCATTTCCTTTGCTCTCTCAAACCTTTGACCTATATACCGTGGATCCAGCATATCTTTGATACATTTCTCCCATTCCTTAACATCGCGTCGTCGATTGGTGTTATCAACCCCGACTTTAACAACCATTTCTTTCGCATCTGAGCCAAAAAGATCTTCCATGAGAATAGCGAGGCCGGAGTGCTTTGTAATGAGTACAGGAAGTCCGGCTGCGATGGCTTCCATACCAACCATGCCGAAGGGTTCACTCCTCGATGGCATGATGAAGAGATGGCTTTGCTTCAGGTCTTCCATTATCTCCTTCTGTGTACCATATTGAAGCAGAGTATACTTAAGGAACGATGATTTCTTGTACTTGTTGATAAAAGTATAGACCTCTTCATGCTTATTATCTGGGATTCCTCTGATATCCCATCGCGGACATTTCATACCCGGCACAGAGTTATACGCTTTGCAGACGTTACCAAGGGCTTCTGCAATGACGTCATATCCTTTCAGCTGACTAACTCTATCGACTCGACTGACGCTTAGGATTCGAACTGGATGGTCTGGTTCCGGTGGTTTTATTTCCATCCTAAAGAAGCATTCATCAGGATGGGGAATATACAGCTTATGTTTCAGTGTTTTATTTTTCAGTCTTCGAAACTTACCATCGTAGTGGTTGTATATACGACGGCCGACGGAGAAGAAAACGTCTGATTTCTCTGCCACATTTATGATGAAGTTTTCCTTTTTTTCAGTTGTCTTCGGATTAGCGCCGTCTTTGAAAACGTCCGTATCTTCTGGTATGGTGTGAAGAAATTGGAAAACCCTCTTTCCACCCTTTCTTTTCATTCTGATATCAAGTGCGTCCTCCGCGGTTACCGGTATGTGCCCGATGATGATATTGGGATTTATTTTGCCAAGAATGTCATCAGGATAATGCGTTTTATGAGTAATATTAATGCAATCTGAATCAGGTATGCATTTCGGGACAGCCTCTACTATATGTATGCTTTTGTTCTTTGCATCCAACTGATCTTCGGTTGACGGTTTTTTTAATGTTGTCACATGGACGTCGAAACCAGCCTTTTGGGCTTGTATGGCGATTTGTCGATGAACGGTTGAAATGCCACCTTTCGACGTTCCCCATTCATCGTTCAAGATAAGAACACTTTTTCTATGGATAAGATAATGTAAAAAGAATGCCAATTATAAGAACCTTTACCCTCGCAAATTACTGATATTTCCCTAGGGTGACTTTCCGTCATCACGATAACATTTTTTACTATAGATATCTTGTGTGCATCGAACCTGTTTTTGTTGTCTCCCTGATGTATATCATAATATGTTCAAGGTATAAAGATATCACACTATAGTAATCGGATGATATAATTTTAGCTCTTAAAATTGTTTTTTTTTGTACATTTGTAGCGTTTTCTTTCGATACACTGTGTATGTGTTCCCTATCAATCAAAACTTGGATGATTATCATAAACACAAAATGCACAAATATTAGGATGCGCATATATTGTTACATAGAAGACAATTAATCATATCTTGGCAAGGAATCGTTTGGGCTTAGTAAAGTCGTACTAGCTAACATTTTTTTGTCTCGAATGAAAGCGACAATACCTAATGTTTCCGCCAACACTTCTGTCTGGAACGCCTCCTGTACCTGAAAAATGATTATAATTGATAAGATAATATTTTTAAAAAGTCCATGGTGTACATAAATAATAGTAATTTTGATAAATTGTCAATATACAAAGAGTTCACTTTTATCCATGGCCACCGGCGAAAACATGAGTTTGAAGAGTGTCAAATATATTATTCATTGCTATAATTTGCAATTTTCTTGCATTTTTTGTTCTTAAAATTTAAAATATTAAAACGTGGAAATGTGTTCACGCATTTGCAAAATAGACTTTAATAATTATCAAAATGTTTCTGCTTATGGTATTTACTCAGAAAACATTTTTATTTTTGGGCCATCGCATCAGTTTATTCCAGTATACAATGATCCAGTTTGTTGACACTAGAATGTTTAGCTGAAAGACCGACTGATGAAAAAACAACTACTTACTACTTTAGTATCTGGTATATAAGTCTCTCAGCACAAAAGGCTGGCATCATGAGCTGGACTACAAGTGTCGTGAAGGCAATAAATGGCATTAAAACTTATATTTACGTTCAGTAATGCGAAAATGCCAAAAACTTGAACATGAACAACACCGACCGTTAAGCAAGGGTTTGTACAGACTTTAAACGGCCCTTCTGAAAAAGTGTAATACGTATTCAACGCTTATAGCTTTGAAATCTTTTAGAATTCCACCTGCACTCTATTCATATTAAAAAAAATCCTCGATAAACATTACAAAACATTGCTCAAGGTCTCCTCGTTCAGCGAGCGCGGGAATATTTTTTTGTTGCAATATTGGACTAAACACGGCCCCAAGATCATATGAACTCGACCATTTGCAATTTGTGGTGGGCAACTACAGTACTCTGTCGCTATAGATATGTGCAAATTACGCAGGCACTAGTTCACGTTGTCAGACATTTATTTTTAATAGCTATAGCTAGCCGTGCATCACAAACTTTTCCAATGTGATTGCGAAACACAAGTTCTTGATTCGGGGCAGAACTGTCAAGGTGTCAAGCTACTGCCTTTAAATTGTACATAGTCAATATAATTCTCGCATATACATTGTCTACTTTTGCTTGCAGTGTTTTTAATGAGAGAGACCTGGAGGAAAACCTAAAACATAGCCACTGCACTTCCTTTTCCAGAGCAACTAACGAGCTCGCAACGTCATTGCAACCTTATAAAGTTACAAATGGTAACTCCGACTTATTGTCGTGAAAGGGGAAGTTTTCAAAGCCAATATTAGTTTACTCATGTTCAAGACGACATTTATTCTCTCCAATGTTAAGAATGTCACTCCCGTAACAACCTTCAAAAGCAAGTGTGTTTTTTCTTTACAAAGTTCAGCTTGATTAGGGAGGTATATCAAGGCCGTGGATGTTTTATCAGTCACCTCATGGAATGATAGATATGTAGTTTATTTAATGTCTAGAATAGAGTTGGTGATAAAGATGCGTGCGATATATAACATTTATCTAAATTTAAGTGAACTTTTAAAAAAAAAGCGATGGCCGCACCCCGTCAGGGATTGACATGCATAATGACATAATTTGTTTACCTATAGAACACGCAAATAAGTGACCAGCAAAGACTGAGGCGGAAATCAAGGTGTCAGTTGCTCTGATTCAGTTTTAAAGAGTCCTCATTCACTTATTTTGGCTATTATTAGGGGCCCGATCCCTCTGGGTCTTGGGCCCCGATTGCTTTTACTGGTGTTCAACTTTCTTCTTTCTCTTCTTCTACTCCTTCTTTTTTCATAACCTTTTTGCTATCGTAGATCTCCAAAACCGCTGCACGTATCATTTCAAACTCACAGGGCTTATATTAGCCGATTAAGCCTACTGAGTACTAGTGTCCATGAGCATTTCAACACTGGGGGTCATGTGACCGGGCTGCCATCTTTGATTGAAATATTGAATTCGCCCAAATTTGCATAAAAATTGATATATCAAAAACTGTTAGCAGTAATTTTAGACAACAGTATCATTATGCTCCATACCAAATTTCAAGGTCAATGACCTTGTTGCTTCGGAGAAGAAGATTTGCAAGTGATTAAATTCTTATTTTTGTATCTTATTAATTATGCAAAATCACTGTATCTCAAGATCTACTGGGGCCTTAGGATTAATATATGGTCCCATAAATCAGTATGGAACCAAATTTTTTTGACAATTTTTGGTGACGTTGAATGACCTTTGACCAACTATACGGTATCTTGGCTCCAATTAAAATACATTTGAGCCAATGTGAAATGACATGTAGTTTGGCGTACAGGTAAAACTAATTAACCTTAATCGTTCGTATGGCTACCATGCCAACTGTTCGCATGACCTGGCAGCCATCTTTGATTGAATCATTTTAATTCACCTAATTTGCATAAGGCTTTGTCAATCCAAATTAAGTAAACACATCTTGTAGACCATTGGACCAGATTCCTATTTGCTCAATTTCAAGGTCACTGACCCTAGTGATTTCGAGAAGACGATTTTGAACTATTATTCTCCAGAATTTTATGACCTTTGACCTGCCCTATACCTCTACAGCTAAGGTAAGACAATTACTTATTTTGGCCTGCATATAAGAGTCAAATAGGACTCTTGACTATTGAGCTATGACCAGTGACGGACGATTTTGCAAACATAAATTTTGGGGTAACTCCTGACCTTTGACCCTCACTGTACCCCAATTTCGTTAATTACACACATATCTAATTCTGGGCGCGGCTACCAAAAAGAGCTGCAGGTCTGATTTTTGGTACACAGGTATAATTATGGGAGCTAATGGTTTTGACAAAAGATCAAGTGACAAGCCACATCGTGTAGCTCATTAATTATGTGCATAACTAATTCTAGGCCAGGAAATAGACCTAGAGGCCTGGTTTTTGGTTTACAGGTATGACCATAGACCCTCGAGAAAAACGGGACAGGCAACTGCTGTTGTTTCTCTGTACGATCAATCTTTGAATATATTGTTTATTTGCCAAGCGGTCCCCGACAACAATGCTTCGTACGTACATTAAATCTCATTAACGATCAAACTTACGTTGTGCATATGTACAGTTTGCTCTTGCATAGCACGTTCCGAGTAATGACACAGAGATTTTTTTTTTTTTTTTAATACCAGTCATGGTCAATGTTCTGATAACGATGAAAATCACGTTTTGGATTCGAGCCGAAGCCAACAGGAAAACACCAGATGATAAAAACAGCGTACATTTAGCCATAGACGCTACAGAAAACTCTTGGTAAGTATCAACATCTAAGGTTTACATTCCCTAACAGAAAAAATTCCGATTACAACAAACATTTACAAGTTAGACAAGTCTACACTTTCCCAGTCCTGAGAAACGAAGATCTGACTTTTTTTCATCTGTCAAGCAAAATTTGACGAATATCAGGGTATACAAAAAATGACTACTCCACCGGAGCTCAAGTACACGATCGACCTCTAACGTTTTGGTACTGTTTTAGCCTCAAGACACGCCAAAATTCGGATATGCTACACATAT
Source organism: Ptychodera flava (assembly GCA_001465055.1). Taxonomy (NCBI): domain Eukaryota; kingdom Metazoa; phylum Hemichordata; class Enteropneusta; family Ptychoderidae; genus Ptychodera; species Ptychodera flava. The sequence goes on along the minus strand of LD348853.1, from coordinate 198,433 downwards.
TTACACTCGCAAAGTACTAGAAAAAACATTTCTAACACTGTCCTTCGCTGTTAGGCGAAACTTTGCGATAAATTGGGACTCAACAACGGTTGGTGGAGTCAGATGCGGTAAAGTAGACAAGCATTTACAGAAAGCTAAACGCTGTCCTCGCAAATTTGGCCGTTCACAGTTTTCAAACAACTATATTTCAGTAGTTAACATACATACTTTACCGAATCATGGAGCACTCCTCGTATAGAAAATATTCCGACGGTTAAAAAACTGCAAAAATGAGGGAAAATTTGGAGATACACGGACGACTGCGGAATGAAAACAACTCTGTGATGTCAACTGCTGTTAAGTCTGGAACTGCAGTGATATGTGTTTCGGATTTGTATTCGAAACTCTGTCACTTTACAGCAACATACTGACTCCCTGTAGACTTCTATTTGCATCGAATCTCGCTACTAATATGTATAAAAAATACTTTAAAACCTTTCTTCTAAAAATATCTGTAACACTTTTCTTTCTAAAAATTGACTTGCGGGTAACACGAAATAAATTGCAATCCAAAAACATTATTAACGTATACCCGCATGCAATGTCTGTGAACCGGATGTCGTGCAGTCGACAACGTCAGGCACCATTCCGGCCCCGACCCATTAACACATCTTAATTATGCCATGTAGGATCGTACTCTGCTAGTCCAAAGTCCCTTTGATCTTTACCGCAGTTGCCTGTCCTGTTTTTCTCGAGGGTCTATGGTATGACTAAGGCATAAGAGTTTTTGATAAAATTTCACGTAACCTCGATGACCTGTGATCTGAAATATGCTTATATGCCTGTAATTCCAAGTTCTCCTAGCTTCATATTTTGTATGATGGGGAACCTAATGGCGCCATATCCTCTCCTTATAAATTGTGCGCATATCTAAATCTGGGCAATCCAATAGAGCTAGAAATATGATTTTGGTACACAGGGCTAACTATGGGATTAAAGTTTTTGGCAAAATGTCACATGACCTCGATGAATTTTACCTCCAATAGTCATATACCTATAAATCAGTAACCTGAAGTGCTGTACCCTTCGTATTTGGTAGGATTTGGACCTTATGCGCCCACATCCTATTCCTTCTTAACCATGCACATATCTAATTCTGGGCTAGCCAAAAGAGCTAGAGCGCTGATATTTGGTACACAGGGGTAACTACTGGACCAAAGATTTTGACAAAACTATCACATGACCTTGATGACCTTTTACTTATTAAATTCAGCATATATAACTATAAATCAGTAACCACAAGTGCTATACCTTACATAATAGGTATGATTGGGGAACTAATGGTGATATATCCTTTACCTCATCAATTATGCAATTATCTAGTTCTCGGCCAGCCAATAGAGGCAGAGGTCTTTTTTTTGAATACATAAAGATTTTAGGAACAAATGGTTTTGCCAAATCGTTCAAGAGAGCCAGACGACCTCTGACCACTATTTCACAAATATGCTTAGAGTTCAGTAACTACAAGTGCCAAACCTTTTAAATTTGATGAGATTAAGAACCCAGTGGCATTGCGAGTTATTGATTATAATTCTGGTAGCTCTTGCCAGTATTTGCAAGTGCTTGGGCCCCGGGAAGCTGCTTGCAGCTTTAATTCCTGATTTGATGTCTATTGCCACGCCCGGGTGGATATGTCTGCTGGTGGACTTTAGTCCCCGAGCATATCAGTAGCCTGGTTATCAATAATCTATTCATGAATTTAAGTACTATAAGGAAGACCGGTTTGGGTCGAGACCGGAAAAACAAAACTACCTCTGATGGATTGTATAGGGCAAACAATTCATCAGTTGGACTGAGCCCTAGGCTAAATCTACATGACATTCTTAAGGAAAATATGGAATGTGATTGTTCTGTGTCACAGTGTCTGACTAGCAATTGCAAGACATGTGATATTCTGATCACTGACACTGTGACACGGAGTAATCTGTCCAAAAAGCCGTACCACACAAAGGCATTTGAACCCCTTTCATGCCAATCTAAGAACATCATTTATGGCATAGAGTGCACTTTGTGTAGTCTTATATATGTTGGAGAGACCGGGGAAAAACTTTCTAAGAGGATGTGTGGGCATAGGTCAGGCATTAAAAACAATCTGCCAACCTGCCTTTACACTCACTTCAATGGTCCTCTTCACTCAGTATTGAACATGAAAGTAAGAATATTAGAAAAAATTTACCACCCTTCTAATAGTTC
>LD348853.1:154911-192175 GCA_001465055.1 Ptychodera flava | reverse complement strand
TCGCAAAGTACCAGTGTATTTTGTCAGATTTCTCCTGAGATGGTATCGAACTCAACAGACTTTTATTCGCTGGGGTGCATGTACCTCCAGTGGTTTTACTGTCTCCAGTGGTGTAAAGCAAGGTGGGATCTTGTCACCAAAGCTTTTTAATATCTATATTGATCATTTGAGCTTTATGCTGTCTAATTCCAAAACAGGTTGTAACATTGGAGGACTTTTCGTCAATCATTTAATGTATGCTGATGATATTTGTCTGATTAGTCCTTCTGTCAAGAGAACTCAGAAGTTGGTCAATATTTGTAGTGACTATGGTGATACTCATGATATTTTGTTTAATAACAAAAAGACCAAATGTATGTGTGTGAGATGCGATTCATCTATGATTCGTCACATTCCTTCTGTGTATCTCAATAGAGTTAAATTAGTATTTGTCACAAAGAAGACACATTTGGGTTTTGTTCTCAACGATCACTTTCGTGATGATGACAATATCGAGCGACAGATGAGATGCCTTTATATATCAGCTAATATGCTTATGAGAAAATTTTCTCGATGTACCTTTGAAGTCAAGAGTGTTCTTTTCAAAACATATTGTTATCAATTGTATGACGGTCCAATTTGGATGAAATATTCTGTTAATATTATGAGGAAATTGAAAGTTGCTTACAATAATGCTGCTCGTCTTTTATTGGGTTATGATAAACGTAGTAGTGCAAGCTCTATGTTTGTATCTAACAGAATCAATAACTTTGATGCCTTGCTAAGAAGGCAAATTTATGGTCTAAAGCAAAGACTTCTGAGAAGCAGTAATGATATTGTACGATGTGTGTATGACTCATTATATTTAAACTCCGAAATGATAAAGTTTCGGAACAAGCTTCTTTTTGTATAACTTAACCAAGCTGTGTATATTTATCACCAGATTTTCTGTTGTTGTTATATGGACAATGAGTCCGAAATAAAGTCTATAATAATAATAATAATAATAATAATATACTAAGCTGTATGACAAAGGAGACGATTTCAATTTTGAAATCATAAACTTTCCCTTTTTGTCGAGCAATATACCATCATCTCCAGCTTATGGTGTGTATATTTCACAACTCCTCAGATATAGTAGAGCATGCCATTCATATGAAGACTTTCGAGTTAGACACAGCCTATTAGCTCAAAAGTTAGTGAGGCAAGGATTCTCAGAAAGTAGATTAGTGAAATCATTTAAGAAGTTCTACGGTAGATACGGGGATGTTGTATCCAAATATGACCTGTCTGTTTCTCAAATGATGAGTGACAGCATACCAAATTTTGACTCACAAAAGTAATTTGGTGAATTCACCAAATAACAATGAATTTGTCGCTTTTGGTCAATCTTGACGGGTGCGGCTAGCTGGCAGGGTACGCTTGCCCATTCCGGACACCTGGTACCACCACTATTTCGTGGTTCAAGATGGCCCCATTGCCTTTGAATTTGTCATCGTCTATATGTTCCTTGGACCTGGTAAATTTCATAGTTTACCTTGAATGATAACGATTATTGGACCTGATTTGATGTCTATTGTTTGGTATTGTAGCACAACACTGCCAGGAAAAGACGGACCAGAAAGAATAACCAAGATTGTTTCTAGTTTGATTGGATGCGACAGTCAAGCTTTATTAACGGACATAATTGTAATTACCGAAGTCATAGATCTAGCAAAACCAGTACAGATTTCTCTTATCTGGCACGCTTTTTTTTGATAGCGCTATAATCTTAAAAAGAGTTTTTAGAGTCTAAAATGCAAGAAAATTGCTATGGATAGTCTTTATTTTAGTTAGCACTGTCATATTTGTACGTAACAGGTAAATTAGATTGTGAATCATTTCAAATTAAATTTCTGGAATGACGTGGATACTAATGGGGTTGTTGATGCAGACCCTCTGATGTAAAAGAAATACGAATTCCGCAACAATTTTTGATTCTTTAAATTTCAAATTGTTTCCCATTACATCATTCAGACACACATAACAACTTTGTGTGTGTCTATCATTGTGCATAGCTTGAATATGATGTTATATCACATTAAATTAATAAACTGCAATAAATATACTTTACGTATTACCCATGACCCTCTTAACGGGCAGACGCCTTTGGCGGCCCACTCCAATTAGGTCATGCAATGGCCATGATCGACCCTCTTTACCAGCGGGCTGCCTGCGGAGGCCCACTACAATAAATTGACTTTATTGTAATACCCCATGACCATCTTAACAGCAGGATTCCTTCAGCGGCCCTGTTCAGTAAAGTTTACTTCGTGCAACGGCCATGATCGACCCTCTTTTTACCAGCGGGCCACCTTTGGTTGCCCACTAGAATAAAGTTGACTTTACTTAATGGCCCATGACCCTCTTAACCGGAGGGCTGCCTTTGGCGAACCACTCCAATAAAGTTTACTTTATACAATGTCCATGGACATAAGTTGTGTATGGAAATGCAGTTAAAAATTGCCTTACAGTCGTCCTAATTAACAGATGTTTGCATGGATGTGGCTGAGAAGTTTGTGCACTGGCATCTCTGCTACACGTATTAAGTGCACCAAGTACCGGAGTTCAAATCCAAACCGTGCGGGTAAATTTGACATATGGGTTTTGGTTATTTTTCAGAGGGGGGGGGGGGTCATCAATATTTTTTGCCTGACAAAGGGGGGTCATCATTTTTTCGCGAAAATTACAGGGGGGGGGGTCTATACTTTTTTGAACATCGGCGACAAGATTTTGCCGGCCCCAGGCCGTGAAAACTGAACGGTCCCTTATCAATATTGCGTCAACAGGTATATACTACAGGACGCCTGCTATATGAATAATTAAGATTAGATAGCATTATCACTCATAGAACTAATTTTGACACCAAATAGAATTTAATTTATTCAACAAAAATAATATAGATTTGGGGAAGCTTTCTGTTCCATGGCCATAGATGTTCGTACTCGCTAAGCAGGCCGATTCACTCACGCCGCAAATACGCGTTACATATCTGGAAACAAACAGAATGACACCTATGTAATGGCGCTTGCAAAATAGTCATGTGAGTGACAGAGTCGGTTCGCCTCTTTATTTTTTTTATTAATAGCTTGTTAAGATCCTTCCGTATGCAAGTCAATTTGTTGGCTCGTAATTGTAGTATATTCATGTAGCATGCGGGAAATTTGTTTCGCATACTCAATGTATTATATGTAATGCTGTTTTAGAGATCGAATTCGTACATCGTGCTATCCGTTTGCATAGATTCTACTGAACCTACATTTACATTGTGAGACAAACAGTTTTAGAATGTTTTCTTACCTTGAACATTATCCTCGTACTTTTTAATCCTGTCGACTAGTGGTTGTCTTTTCATCGTAGTGAATACATTAATATTATATAGGGCTCAGCCCTTGGTGTCGCGCCTGGGGTGAAGATTGGCAATGTTATTTATATTGATTCATGTTAAACTGTAATTGTTACTTCATAAACGTTTATATGACAACTATGCCCAGTTTCCCTCTGATGAAAGCAGTTCAAGTACGTACACGACGTAAAACCCTGCAGCAGGGCAGGTATAGATTTTCTGTAGCGTGTAAAAATTTTGGACAAAAGTTGGCAATTTTTACAATGATAACAGCCTATTGCGTTAAACAAGGGACGTATTATGCAATCATTATCATTGCAATGGTAACCGCACTGCCCACCTTCCACTTGCAAGCTGAAAACTATAGCGTTCCGTCTAAAAACTGGCAATTTTTGAATCTAATTATTGACACAAGGGGCGCTCTTCTATAATTCAATCCCAGCATTCTTTGCGTATGCCCCGTTCATATGCACGACAGTTTTCTCCCTTTATCTATATTAACGATATTTTGTATCAGCGACAAGGTGCATAATAACATTTACTAGCTGATAAAAGAGGTATATTTTATAAAAGGCATGTTATATCATAGTAATTTGTTTCGTTTTTGTTTATTTACGAGTACTCAAAAAAAACAACATGGCGGCGCCCACGAAAGAAGGGTACACTTCCGGTTACTCGCATAGTATATTATGAATAAGCGCATGCGTAGTCAGTAAGCCGCTGGCGCGACTATTAAAATACTCTAGGTTATCACATACATAGACCCAGTTATCCCTTTAGTATGACGTCACACTATAGGTATATGACTACGATGTATCAATATTCCACATGTGGTGGATATGGGACCCGGACTACTTTTAAAATGTAAACAAAAAATCAGCTGTTCAGAACTTAAATATTTTCAAATCCCTGAAATGCAACAGTGGGAGGATAGTGAAACATAAGGAAATATGGAGAATAAAAATATATGTGTAAAATACAAAATACCGTCGATACTAGAATATTATGAATTTGTGTTTCTTCGTTGTTGATTTGCGATTGAAACGTTTGATTTCTACACCAATGACATTTTAATACGCTATGATACCGACAACATTTTGTGTTGTATGCCTCGTCAAAAGAGCCCTTGTCGATGTCCATCAAACAACATACTAAAAAGCATAGCCGATAACCCTAGATACGTACCAATCATCCCTGCAGCAGTAAGAATGTTTTCTGAAGCAACATTGAAAAGCATAGCCGATAACCCTAGATACGTACCAATCATCCCTGCAGCAGTAAGAATGTTTTCATGAAGCAACATTGACGGGTTTCAAGTTCAACATCACGACCAATGCTGCCGCTGCAGTCAACGAGTCGAGCCCCCGGGTCGAGCCGAGGAAGCGAAGAGCGTTCATCATTCCTGACAGCAATGACGATACTCTGGAGTTGAAACTCCTCAGAAGAAACGCTTTTTTATTTTTCAAGAGCGACACGTTCATAAGGTTAACAGTGCATTCAGGTGCAAGGTATTGTTTTGTTCATGACATGCATATTGTGCATCACGTACGTCTTTCCCGCGTTGTACCTTGTTGTTGAACTTCCGTTGTCTCGCGTCTGAGCTAAGAAAGACTCATTGCTTGTAGTCTTGCCGATTGAGTCACAGCCGAACATTGTTCTTCATTATATTTAAACAAACTCATTTTATTCGTAAAATTTCAAACATACAATGGATAATTTCGTAAAAAATAATAATTGGTAATTTTGAAAATTTCATGCAAACTTTGCAAAGTAGATTCGTTGAATGATGTTCGAATATTGACAAAAATAACCCGTTCTCGGTAGTCGCGGCTGAGTGTCGCGACGTCCCTTTTGCACGTCCAATAATTTTATGAATGATTTTTCACTCAAATTGATGTTATAGTAAGTACCAAATAAATATATTGCATTAAAAATCTATAGTCTTTCCTATTTCCGCTGGATTCGCACAGAAAAAGCCCTACGAGAGACGCTAATTATCCAAAGGAGCAGCTTCGGCGTGCTCGAAGTTAACCTCGACATGTACAGCTGAGCGCAGTCAAGTCAGCTGTGACCAAGCCGCGACCGCATAACACAAGTGTATGAATCCTTGTAAAATACTCCCTCTCCTACGCATGTGATAAATATATAATCTCCACGTATTCCTCACTCGTGTGTCTGCGTCGCGGATTCGTGATCCCCCTGTAAGACCGTATCCCCCTCGCCTGCGGCTCTGAGGGATACGGCCGCTACACTGGAAGAATCTTTCGTTTGGAATACGGGGGGGGGGGGTATTATATATAATTACTCTCGGAGATTGACCTATTATCTTCTAATGCATGGAATATTTCAGTTGCGGTTTCAAGATTTTCCATTTGCCGTATGAATAACTTTCTTCAAAACGTTTGTCAGCTGTCTCAAATCATCCTTAACTATATCGTTGTTTAAATCATGGAATAGAATTGCAAGCGGGTCGACAAATGTGCCAGCCATAATTACACGTAGCAAGAACTGAAAGGGAGACAGAAAGAAATCTAGTTGTAACATAATGGCTATTGTATCACTTTAAAGGCGAACACGCTTGGAATTAATTTGGGATAATTCGATCTACATCTTTTTCAAATTCCTCAAAAATGTTAGATGCCCTATAGCTGAATGTCTCAAAATTACTAATTACTCGTAAAAACAAGTGTGTAACTTAAAAAGAAAAGCAGATGAGCTTACATTTGCAAGTTAAAACGGCCTTACTTCACCATCCAATCATCCCAAATTAGTTCCAATCGTGTTGACATTACTTTAGCATCCAATTATCCCAAATTAGTTCCAATCGTGTTAGGCGTTACGTTTTGATTCTCTACGAAAGGGAAGCATGAACAATATAATTTAGGAAGTTTTCAAAACAAATCTGAAAAGAGAGGAGGTAGAATTCGAAAAAATAATCCTCTTTACATCTACCCTGGCTCTTTAAACGGGAAGTTACAGGACCGTGGGCTCATAATAGTGGGATTACTGATGACGCAGCCATTTGCACACCCTGGGCAGGAGTTTTTAAATTCCCACAGGATCTTTTTGACCGTACGATAAATTTGAATAATCATGATGGGCACTTTCGTTACTTATGCAAAGAGGGGTCAAATAGTCGTAAAGGGAACACATTTTGAAACATATGCGTTCTCCGACAAAAAACGGAACATTTTTTCAGTTTATTTTCGACTCAGACATCATATGCAAGATCAGTGACAATAAACGCTTAAAACATGGCAAAAGTATGTGATTCTGGGACCAAACGAGGCACGTTCGATCAGTAGCGATCAGGCATTTTTACATTTGCATAGACTTACTTTACTGTCTCACCCCTTCCAAAACAAATGGCTAAGACGATCTCGTTGTATGTGTCTTACTCTGTTAATTAAGTGAAACGTAATGAGTCAAATGTCAAACTTTTACTTTTAAGGTTCTAAGACAAATACAGAACCCTTCCGATTAATGAATTCTCTGCGGAAAAATAGAGCTCGTAACCCCACCAAAGTACATATTTTGTAAAAGGCAAATACTGTGTTTTGTATTATTTTTCATCTTTTTACACCAGGACTACAAGACAGTCAATTTGAATATCCTCAAAAATTGGTTGTTTGTAACATTTTCATTCGGTAACGCCTCAAAATTAGTATTATAAAAAGGTATCGTGTCAATCTTCCAAAGTGTGTCTGGGACTTTTCAAAATCTGTCCTTTTTTATGTTACTGTACTTTGAAAGGTGTTAGACTAGGGATCAGTGTCAGATAATTGTCGCGTCATAAAAAACGTTCTAGAGCCTAAAACAATTAACAATTATTTATTTCTTGTAAATCGCAAAGTAGTCCTGCCCAAGACATTTCGCCCGGTCTTAACTGCACTGCCTCAGTTGGCCAAATGATTTGATCTTTTGATAGAACGATAAATATATATATATATATATATATATATATATATATATATATATATATATATATATATATATATATATATATATATATAATATACACACATACACACACATCAGATATCTTCCTGGGAAATTACAGTGCTCGATGCTAAAGCACAGCGTTATAAATAATAACACAAAATTACTGCAAGTACAAAGTAATGATATCTGTTATTTAAGTTCCACACATCCTGTAAGCATCAGACAGGAGAAGTGAAAGGGATTCTTAGCTCAACACTCTTATATATGTACGATCAAGACGTACCATTCTATTTGTGGATGGTGCTAAAATTTGATAAATAATAATATTTGTTTTGATGGAGACATTTCGAAACCAACTCTGAGCGTTTGTTTAACAGCGTAGATTTGTCAGCAATGATAATGTATAGTTATGATGATATACAAAGTTTACATAGCTTGCTTACTTTAGAGTTACTTGATACTTTGACAATAATTGATCACGTGTGTGTGTCTGTCTGTGTGTGTGACGATCGATAGATAGATCGTTCGACGGATAGATAGATCGATAGCGTATCTCAATTCAACCGATGACATATCATATTAACCAATAACGTATCAAATCACCCATAACGTACCTAAGTCAATAAAGATTCAAATTAATTGATAATGCATCAAGTCAACAAAGAAAGTCATAATCAACCGATAAAGTATAAATAAAACTAACTGAATATAAATGGGTGTTGCGTCTTCCGTTTTTTCATGATCAATCAGTTATATCTTCGAGTTACATATTTTTGGAGTATAATCGAATTTGATCAATTTGTGAAATGCGGCCTAATTAACAAGTATTCCTGCAGGATGAATTCAAAACACATCACACATGTGAGTGTCTTTATCGACACACTATGTAAGTTGGGAGGACTTGGAAAAAAGTTTTTAACATGACCGATCGTAAAATTTCGTTACTTGGAATGTCAGTATATCAAAATGATAATAAATCTTCACGATGTACATCTCATCCTGGGACTAAAGTACAAGTAAATCAGGACTTATTTTTGAATTTAATTCCCCATAATCAAAATTAATTTTGCAACTTACTCCTCGAAACAAGCCAAGTTAACCGATTTAGTAGACTACATTGGTTTTCCTTCCTTTTATCCTTCTTGTCGCGATTTATGTCAAGTCACATCTTATGATTACGAAGACATCACAAAATTATCGAATAGTCGTACGTAGTATAGTGCTGATACAAAAAATCGCTTACAAGAGTTCACTCATACATTAAATTAATCACTCATATGCTGGCCTTTTTCAAATACACACTATGGCGATTTTCAATAACATGAACCAGATGTGAACTGTATGTGCTCACGTGTTTTACAACAGGTTCATTAAGGGTGATCGAACCACTAAATTTTCACCTACAATTTTCGTTATTTTTCTCCAACAATAAGACATATATGTGAGGATTAGATTACGAAAAAAATCAATATGTCACCAGATTAATTTGGAAGCTAGAAGGATTTGAAATACACCACACTTTATCCCATTCGAATGACAGAAATTATGAATCTCCCGTCAGCGTTGCCAAACCCGATATATTTACTTTAAGTTTCTTTCTTGAAATGCTGGACTTTATGTTTTACATGTGAACCACATTGAATAATAAGTTAAAGTTTTAGCTATTTTTCCGCTATAATTGTGCATAAGAATTAAAATAATCATTTCCAAGGCCTTCCAAAACAACAGTTAAAGCTGTTGCAAACTTAAAAGTAATGACCGCGCCTCATCTATACTTTGTAGAAGTATTTAGATTCCCAATCCAACAATTTTGTTTATTTTTACATAATTTAATGTTCAGATATTGCACATTATATGCATCAAATAAAAATATGGGGTCACCAGCCTATTTACAAAGCTACATCGCTTAGAATCAACAGCACGCCATACGTGAAGTGGGAAAAATCACAAATTGATGAGAAATATGTACTTTTGAAATGATTTTGTTAGGATTTTTAAATACTTTGTAAATATATCAACATTCCAACATTTAAAACTTACAACGCAAAGATAACATAATGATCATTTAATTATCACGAATCACATTACCGCTGTCATGCTAAAAGCTCTGATAATAAGTTGTATGAAGATAGGTTTCCATCAAAACCACGGTGTAATTTTTACAGTGAGCACAGTCCCATATAGTGGACGCGTGCGTTGTAGAGTGCGCGTTCTATCGTTTACAGCTATGATGACATAGCAAGTGACTGGATAAAGGCGCCCTCCTCAATCCCAAGTTCTCGCATTTGCGAATGTGTCAATAGCCCATTAACAGTTTGCCATTCTTTTGTTTTCCATTGAATATTTCATCAAGAAACTAATATTTACATTAGATAAATCTGATAACTGAGTAGGGGCTACACTGTCGCCTGTTCCAATTTTGCCACAGTTACCATGGAAGGAGAAGATCGAACCGATTACAGATTTTTAGCAGGTGGTCGCTTTTGAAAACCAGCGCCCTCACATGGGCATTTTGAATACCATGGACCGCCCCTTTGACCATATATGGGCATATTTAGATTACAGGTGACTGTATACCTTTAATAGCAGTACGCTTCACAGAACGATCAGATATCAGTTATATTATTATATGTAGCAGGTTTTATCAACTTTCGCACAATAATTACAAAACTGTATTTAATATGCAAATGAGCTGTTTATTAACTTGCCACTGCTGAATGCTTCATGGAACAATTAAATATTTATCAGATCAACATATGTAGCACGTTTCATCAAATTTAATGCTGTAATTTTGGAGTAACATCACTAACTACAAAACTTCATTAAATATGCAAATGAACCCTTAATTAACTTGACACCTCTCAAAGTTTCATAGCACAATTAGATTTTAATCAGATCAATATTTGTAGCAGGTTTCACCAAATTTGGTGCCGTAATTGCAGATTTATATGCCTAATTACAAAGTTCATTAAATATGTAAATAAAACCTTAATTAACTTCACACTACCAAATGCTTTACAACATAGTAACATATCTGTCGGATCAGTATGTGCAGCAGATTTCATGAAATTTAGTGCAGTTATTTTGGAGTTATATGACTAATTATAAACTTCATAAAATATGCAAATGAGCTATTTACCACTGGTATTGACAAAGCTATAATGTAATTGTGTATATACAGACATTGCATGATTAACATAATTGTACTTGATTAGAATATGATGGTTAAAAGGTGCTTATTATGTGAAATACATATGAAACTTTCGTCATTTTAAAAGGGGGTCATCAATGTCATGACATACGACGAGGCTCGATGTCGTTTTCAATACATGTATAACTAGCTCTACGAAAGCTATATACACAACTCAATTGACTGTCGACTTACTGGCAACGTTTTGCTGTCTCATGCAGTCTTAAGTAACGTAATCTGATACTGATACTGATTAGCATTGTAGTCATAGTACCTCTCAGTACCTCAAGACATCTCCCTTTCTTTTGAGTTCATTAAGAACAGTGTTTGTCATCCAATCATAGTGGTCAATACGTTGTTCTGTCCTTGTCTAACTGTCAATAATTTTCTGTTATCGATTGTCGTCCTATTTGCGCAAAATTTCTATTCTACTAAATAGGTTCGCCTAACTATACTTAGGGTGGACTATCCTAAATCGAATAGTTGCCTGGCGATTATTCTGCCCCGTATAAGTCGATCTGGTTGCTATCTGCTTATTAACAGTATTCGTCGTAGTATCACACAGGCTTCTTAACTGCTCTTCCACTCTGGGTTCTGATTACATCTGTTTGTTTTCCCTGAGCTTCTGGCATAGGCAGTGAGATATTTTCAACCGGTTGTTGTTTTTGTTCCACTGTGGGCGTTGACTTCTCTACTGGGGTTGGTGTAACTGGAACTGCTGACTCATCGTTGTCAAACATTGATAGATCCAAGGTCTTCCTCTCTGTTTTGTCTGGCCTTGACACAAATAGTAGTTGTCTTCGGTTTCTTCTCAGAGTACCTCTTGGTGTTTGCATAATGTATGAGCGTAGTGCTGTATCAGTTTGCAGTACCCTAGCTGGAGTTTTCCATCCATTTTCTCCAGCCAGTTTCACTTGGACGTTGTCTCTAGGTAACAGCTCTGACAGACCTTTTGCTCCATGTCTTTTGTTGAATGCTCGCTAGTATGCACCTTTTACCTTAAGTTTTTATCTGCAGCTCTGACTAATTCCAAGTCTGGTTGTCTTGGCTCTAGTTTTGCTGCTACTGTAGGCAATGTGGTACAAATTTAGCGTCCCATCATCAGTTGATATGACTTGTTCCCGTTGCTGCTATCGGAGTTGCTCGGGAGCTCATTAATGCAAGAAATACATCATCTTGCTTTAGGGTTTTCTTAGCGATGCGTACTTTCTTCCCCCTCATTGGATTGTGGGTAATGTGGACTAGATGTGGTGCATCAAAATCCATACTTTGTCATGTCTACAGCCTTTTCTAAATTTATGTTTGGTTTAAACTGTAGTTTCCGTGACAGTTTTTTATCCTGGATGCCAAAGATTATCTGATCTCTGATGTGCTCATCCCTGTCACCGTACTCACATTTGTTGACTATATGGTAAAGATCTGTTACACGTGCCTCAACGGTCTCCCCTGCCCTTTTATTGACGACATTGTTTGTCTGATAGCTCAGTAAAAAGCTTCGTGCTTTTCAGATTACTATATGTGTGTGTACTGTGTACTGTGTCTGTGTGTCGTCTGCTCCACGCACACCGTGCTGCTCGGTCGCGCACAGAATTGCAACATCTAAGTCGGTTACTGTGACCAACTCTTTTGGGTTGGAAGCAGTGGCCGACTGGTTTTGTGTGAGGCCTAGCAGCTAGGCGATGTTGCCGTGAGTGTGTGGGGGTTCGAATCCCGTTTGGGTTATAGTAAAATTTATATTTCTGGGAACAAAGTGTTCATTAAATTTCTTCAAGACTTTCTCATAGTCGTTTGCATCTGCTTCTGCATCGAATTTAAATCGTGAGAGGATTTTCTCTGCCTCAGCTCCCATATGATAGATAAGAGAATTTACTCGGATTTCTCCGTCTTCTTTGTTGAGCTTTGTTATGAACCGGTATCTTGCAAAGCGCTGCTTCCATTCTTGCCAACCTTGGGGCTTGAAGCTGAAGTTTTCAGAAGACTTGATGTTCAATTGCGCTGCCATCTTCGTCGTCCCTTTCTCTTGATGTTCAGTAGTTCACCGCTGCCACTATGTCATGAAATACGACGAGGCTTGATTTCGTTTTCAATACATTTATTACTAGCTCTACGAAAGCTATATACACAACTCAACTGACTGTCGACTTACTAGCAACGTGTCGCTGTCTCATGTAGTCTTATGTAAAGTAATCTGATACTGATACTGATTAACATTGTAGTCACAGTAACTCTCAGTAACTCAAGACAGTCAATTTTTGGTGCAATGGGTAGGGTGTTCACTTATTTTGACTGATGGGCAGGAAGAATTTGCCAGCCCACCCCCGCCATAATAACTGAACGCTCCCCAAAGTCCTTCAAAGTGGTATGGGCATAAAAAACTGACGACGTACTTTCGAGATGATAATGATACAAGTTTTTCATCCATACCGAGGCATTAGGTCGAGCCTCAAGGTGACTGGGGCTGATTGGGTTGAAACGGTCAGGGGTCGAGGTGGCTAGAAGCCGCTGCAGTTATGCAGCTCACAAGTTACCCGCGACAAAAATACATGATAGGGTTATTAGCTTCATAACCGCCACGCAGTGTCTTATTGGAATACAAAGCAGAGGGCACTTAACACTCTACTTCTTCAACTTTTACGACAATCAAGAACTGTTTTATACCAACTGCAGTAGTCAGAACGTAAACCACGTTATCTAGAGTTAACATAAAACAAGATTGTCATTAATTCATTCTCAAGACTCAAAGATTTTATACTTGTCCTGAAAATTAACATTGATCGTCAGTATTACTGAGCAGGAAACACATAGATATTAAAGTGTTTTGCCAAAAACTAAAATTTGACTTCCTAGTCCCAAAACAATTACACAAGGCATTGTTTAAACACAATGTACATTTCTTCCCAACCCCTATCCCTTTCTCGTGAGCACAAGAAAGTATCTATTGCTAAGTTTTAAATATTATACAAAGTGTGCCCTGGTTTCTCGTGCGCACGAGAAAGTTTCTGTCGAGACCAAGATTAACTTTCTCGTGAGCATGTAAAATATCTTCTGAGCACGAAAAAAGTATCATGTGCTCACGAGAAACTTTCTCGTAAGCACAAGATACTTTTTCCTTCTCACGAGAAACCATTACGTGCTCACGAGAAAGTTGTTCGTGCTCAAGACACAGTCTGTTTTATTTGCTATACAAAATGTTCCCGTGAGTTTTCCTAAGTCTCTACGTTTTCGCTTGCTAACGACAAAACATATTTTTGAGGCTACATACATACTGGACCAGTATTTTCTTGGTTCTTCGGGATTCAAAGCTGTCATCAGTAGTCTGCTAAAGTGACATATCCATGATATCTAATTACATAACGGTGGTCTTGTCCTTAAGTTTTCTTTGATTACAGGGACAAAACTCTTCAGAGTGTGCCATATCCTTACGTTTCAACCTACTAATACCCTACTAATACTTGTCGCT
This sequence comes from Ptychodera flava, assembly GCA_001465055.1. Taxonomy (NCBI): domain Eukaryota; kingdom Metazoa; phylum Hemichordata; class Enteropneusta; family Ptychoderidae; genus Ptychodera; species Ptychodera flava. The sequence continues at coordinate 178,219 of LD348853.1, read as the reverse complement.
TGTAACTAAAGTTTGAAACAAGTCTTGAACATTTCGAAAGTGCTTGATACATACCCTTGGATTCTTATAACATGTATTGTAAGTAAACAAATTTGGGCAAAATGAGTATCGGGAACAGATATTTGGAATATCAAATTATTGCAATACAATTTTAGTCTTCGACTTGCGGTGGCTCATTTTGCAAGTATTCTTCAGCTTATTTTTATGAAAATTGAAATTTTATGTCCCCCACAGAGATAACATAGCCGGGATAGCGGCCATCTTGAATTTCAAATGTCCGGTAAATTTTCGGCAATTTGTTTGTCTTGTAGCAAATTTTGAACCGGACCCTTGTTTTTATTTTTATTTTGGAATAGATTGTTTAAAATTTCGTTTTGGAAAGTTTGAGGAAATATTTAAGATTATTAATTCCAGGCGCGAATGACCAAAAAGGATGGTACTATTACCTATCAGTTGGTTGCTTTTGCAGCCATCAGAAAACTCCAAAACTCAAGAAAAACTTTTCCGGGCAAGATCATTCTAAAAATTTACATTCAACCTTTGTCCTGGCATGTAGTGTATAGGACCCCCATTTTTTGTTAGCCCTGTGAGCGAGGCGTTTAGTAGTGAACCCATTGTGGCCACATGCTAGATTTTTGCGGGGCCTGTCATTAGACAATGAGTGAATCACTGTCTGGGGGCGTAAACAGACCACTTTGGGTGTTTTGAACACATAGAAACTTTGAAGGGAAATGTAAGCTGTTCGCAATTTACACCCCATGATATGATATGAAAATGTCCCGTAATTGTCTGGCTTCCTTCGCCTCCGTCCAGCCATGAATACTTTCCCACCCTTCCTCCTTTCCAGATTTCTCAACTAGCCTTTCCCATTAAGCACTTTTGCTGTTCAACCACCTCATGATTTTGTCTTTCCCGACAATTTATACATGAAAACATTTTATTACAATTTTTCGAAATCAGCTAGTGACTACCAATGATGAATACGTCTCTGGGGCACAATATTTTCCCCTCAAAAGGCCATAAGAATCGCCAATACCAGCATGCAAGATTCCGTTATATTATTTTAAACAAAAGTATGTAAAACATTGCTAGGTCAGAAAACCAACCAAAGATCACAATCTCTTACTTGCTATCGATGTTTCCTGTTGATTGTTTCGGTTTCTGGTTTCCTTTTCTGTTCTGGTGGAGTTGATAGATTTTGATGAACTGTCCATGTTTACTTCTCCCTGAGAAATTACGTTCGAATGCCTGTTCATTTTGATGGAAGGTTTTCTAGTCGTTCGTTGTGTCTCACCTGGAGATGAATCTTTTGAGAAAACTACCTTGATAAGTGACGATTTAACCATCACATGATCTTATTCATCACTCAACAATGTCATGTGAAATAGACATTCTTTGATGTACTTCATAGCATTAACCTTATCACGAAGAATATTCTCTACAACAGTTTTCAATATTGTTGCTCTGTTGCTCATTGCATCATGCGTTTTATTAAAAGCATAAATGAATAAACTATTCATTAACGAATTATTTATAAAATCTACTAATCTACGATTATACGAAAATGCCTATTAAGACAGCCGGAAGTAGTGATGATAAATATTAATTTTTTGTTCACAAAAGAGAAATGACTAATGTGTTATGGTTTTATGGGCAACGTAGAGGTACCTACCATGTTGATTGACACTGTCGCTTGGAAAATATTCAAAGACATAAACACCAGAGATTATCGTCAAGACTACCGAAACAAAAACAAGACGTTTTTTCAAACTAAACAGCCTCTTGTTTTTCCTGCAGTCTAGAAATAGAAACGAAAATCCAAACGTTACTACTGAATATACTGAAATCTCTACGTCACTTAAATGTGAAGAATAAGCAGTGAATTAAAATATGATTTAAAACAATCAACGACTCCATTCTCACTTATAAACTATATATATATATATATATATATATATATATATATATATATATATAGCTTATATATAGCTTATGTGATATATCTATACATATATAATACTATATATAGTATAGATAATTAAGCAATTAAGCACACTCAGCGATGGTAGTAGTACATGGGGCAGGATAGTCCACCCCAGGTACAGGGGCCTGTATGGTGGACCTGTGCAGGGGCTTATAAAGTCCACCTGTGCAGGGGCGTGTACAGTCCAACCCTCAGCAGGGACTTATATAGTCTACCCTCTGTGCAGGGGCTTGTATAGTCCACCCTCCCCCGTGCTTGGTTCTACAGTCCCCGCACTCTGATTGATTTATGTAAATGCGGGGTACTAGAAATAGAGGGTAACATAAGGGCCATGACATTCGGCTTTGTTGACCCTGTCGGAGCGGAGGTGACTGAACTCAAATTGCCGTATCAGCTTAACTATCGACGATGAGGAGTTCGAGTGGGATGATCTGTCGCTGACAAATTCCCAACTGGACACAGTATTTGCGTATTTATTTATTTGTTTATCTATATATTTAATCTATTTTTTTATTTTTGTGGTCGATTTTTTTTTTAGGGATCGGGGTTCGGTACTGTTGTGTTAGAAGTGACAAATCCGTGTTGCATATGCATGTAATCAAATTGACATAATTTAATTTCACGTCCGTTTTTTCTACATATTTGATGTAAATTATTTTAAAGTGAGAAAGGGATTCCAGTAATTTGGCAAAAAAATTATCACCTCTTCCACCGGACCGTGAGGGATATAATTATAAACAACTTGGAATTTGAACTATTGAAGTACTGTAGTGTAGAGCTCGAGAATTTCTGTAATACGCGCGCACAGGCGACCTCGACCAGGTCACGATTTATTAGTCCCCATGGACACCGTCCGGGTGGACTTATAGGTTTGGTCATGTCCGTGCGTGCGTGCGTGCGTGCGTGCGTCCGTCCGTCCGTTCACGCAGATATCTCAGACATGCCCAGGTCAATTTCTTTCAAACTTTGCAGAACGATAGTACCCTACCCCATACAGATGCACGTCGATTTGTTTCACAATGCGATCAAATTTTACCGTGTTAGAGGACTTTTTAGTTTTCACCTCCATAGACTCCCATGTATAAGGCAGTCCATAGACTCCCATGTATAAGGCAGTCCATAGACTCCCATGTATAAGGCCAGGAAAAATAAAAATTTAGTTTCTCATCGTATTCATATTGCAAAAAGGATGCAGTGACACAGTTTTCAGTCCACACGGATGAAGTCCAGGGGGCTTATAGATTGGGTCATATCCGTCCGTGAGTCCATCCGTGAGTCCATCCGTTCACGCAGATATCTCAGATATTTTGAAAAAATGTCACGTGACCTCGGTGACCTTTGACCACAATTATACATATTTGTCCATAACTCAGTAACCACAAGTGCTACACCCTTCATATATGGTATGATGGGACAGCTTATGACGCAACATATTGTAACGCATAATTAATGAGGTACAATATGTGGCGTCCTAAGCTGTCCCATCATACCGTATATGAAGGGTGTAGCACTTGTGGTTACTGAGTTATGGACAAATATGTATACTTGAGGTCAAAGGTCACCGAGGTCACGTGACATTTTGGAAAAAAATAGTATTGCTAAGTTATCCCTATATACCAAAAATCAGACCTCTAGCTCTATTGGCTCGCTCAAAATTAGATATGTGCATAATTAATGAGGTACAATATGTGGCGTCATAAGCTGTCCCATCATACCATATATGAAGGGTGTAGCACTTGTGGTTACTGAGTTATGGACAAATATATATATTTTGACAAAATGTCACGTGACCTTGGTGACCTTTGACCTACTGGAGACCTACAAAGAAGAAATTGGTCAACTAGTTGAGAGACAAAAACATTCAGAGCAGTATCGTCGCAGATATTCTATGGAAATTCATGGAGTGTGTACCCAAGATACATCTTTTGAAGAAATTGGTTCGACTGTGTGTAAAATTGCGCAAGCGGTTGGAGTCGACATGGCTCTCAGCGATATTGATAATTGTCATCCACTGCCACGTCGCAGCCAGGGTCTACCGGTAATATTGGTCAAATTCAAATCAAGCTTCCTCGCTGGAAAGTTCTATTCTTCAAGAACTAAATTACGACGAGTTCAAAACTCCGAAATTGGAATATCTACGCTCTCTAAGCAAGTTTTCATCAACGAAAGTTTGACAAAAGAAAATGCTAGTATTTTCAAAAGAGCGAGAATGATGAAGAAAGACAGAAAATGGTTTAGTGTGTGGACCACGTTAGGGACAACCTATTTAAAGGTATCTAAAGAGGCTAGAGCTGTAAAATTTCTGGAATTGAATGTGTAATTTAATTTTTAAATGCCATGGAGGTCGAAAATACTTATGTTAATTTTGCCTTCAACATTGTAATATTTGATTTTGTAAATTGTTTTCTGGGGTCTAGCCATGTTCTCTTGTTGTCTTCTGTAGTTGATGTTGCTTCAGCGTGCCTTTTTTGCTTGTTTTTCGCTTTCTTTCCTTTCTTTTGTTCCATTGGTTGTTTGTTTGGTTGTTTTCTTCTGGCTTTGTCTGCTGTGTTTTTTACTTGTCTGTTTTTTGTTTCTTGTTTTTTTTTTGTCCACGATATTGTCTTCAGTAGTGACCTTTTAAGTGAAGACTTACATAGTCTGAGTTGGCGTTCGAAATTTCATTTTTGTCGGGTTCTGTTATGAGCCAAACCATTACCCATTTCCATTTTTACTAGACCAAAATGAAACCTAATTTCTCTTTTATGTCGTTGAATGTCCGAGGTCTGCGTGACCCCAGCAAAAGAAAGGATGTCTTCAATTGGTTACGCAAGCAAGATGCATCGATTTTTTGTTTGCAAGAGACCCATTGTTCTTTGAATGAGTTTACCAGATGGCGATTGGAGTGGGGAGCACCTGCATTCTTTAGTGCGGGTGACAGTAATAGCAGGGGTGTCGCCATTCTTTTCAAAAATAATTTCGAGTACACTTTGCATTCTGAACAAAGTGATACAAATGGTCGGTTTATCTTACTAGATTTAACAATATATGATTTCCGTTTTACTCTTGTCTGTTTGTATGGTCCTAATGAGAACGATCCGGCTTTCTTTGTTGATATAAAGGAAAGAACTAATATGATTGGTAATGACTCCGTCATATTAGTTGGAGAGTGGAATGGTGTAAGAAATTTCCAAGTCGATACTGCAGGCCGTACAACTGATAAGCATTTTGAAGCGCGATTCGAAATTGACCTTCTCTGTGAACAGTATAATTTAACTGATATCTGGCGTATGACAAATGAATCTGTACGCCACTTCACATGGCGGAGGCGAAACCCCGTATTTATCCAAAGTAGATTGGACTATTTCCTTATTACGCCTGATTTGGTTTCTATGACTACTGGGGCAAAGATTCGCACGGGTTACAGAAGTAAACACTCTCTGATAGTTTTATCAATATGTTTTGATCAAACTCGTCGTGGTAAAGGATTCTGGAAGTTTAACTCTTCACTTCTGAATGATGATGCGTATGTTGACTTTGTCAAGAAAACAATACGCGATACTGTAAATAATTATAGAGATGTAAATTCACAATCTGAGCACAGTTTTAGTATCTCGGATCAATTATTACTGGATACATTGAAAATCAATATTCGGGGGGCTACCATCCCTTACGCAGCGAGGAAAAAGGCCGAATTTATAAAGGCTGAAATAACACTTCAGTCTGAAAGTGAGTTGTTACATTCTCAAGTTAACTTACTGTCCTCAGATGAACAGCTGAATGATCTCCATGAAAAACAAGAGCAGCTGGTTGAACTTCGTAGTAGCAAAGTAGAGGGAAGTAAAGTGAGAGCCCGTGCGAGGTGGTCGGCAGAGGGTGAAAAGCCCAGTAAATATTTTTGTTCATTGGAAAAACGGAACTATATCAACAAAACCATTGGAAAGTTAATTTTTAATGATGGATTGACAACCACAGATGACAAAACCATCCTTAATGCGCAAGCAGACTTTTACGAAAAACTCTACTCTGCCCCTACAAATGTACAGTGTACTCAAACTGGTTTGAATGATTTCATGTTGCACGAAGATTCTATGAAAAAGCTAAATGCTGATGAAAGCGAGTCGTTGGAAGGAAATTTATCTATGCAAGAATGTGAGCGTGTGCTGAAATCAATGAAAAATAATAAGTCCCCAGGTACAGACGGTTTTACAGTTGAATTTTATAAAAAAATTTGGTCAGATATAGGTCAGTATGTAGTACGCGCCTTTCATTCTGCTTATCGTTTAGGTCAAATGTCAATTTCACAGAGAAGGGGTATTATCACATGTATTCCGAAACCAAATAAAAATAGGTATCTTTTGAAGAACTGGCGTCCGATTACGCTCCTCAATATAGATTACAAAATTACTTCAGGCGCATTAGCAAATCGTATGAAAAGCATTTTGCCTAAAATTATTCACTCAGACCAAAAAGGCTTCCTTAAAGGGAGGTTTATTGGCGAAAATACTCGCTTAGTATTTGATGTATTGTTAACCGCAAAGTTGGACAAAGTTCCTGGTTTGCTGGCACTTCTGGATTTCGAAAAAGCGTTTGACACCCTTTCGTGGGAATTTATTGATAATGCTTTGCTCAGGTTTAATTTTGGACCTTCTTTTCGAAACTGGGTCAAAGTTTTGTATGCGAACATCTCAAGCTGTGTTATAAATAACGGAAATTTTTCTCACTTCTTCTCTCTTGAGCGCGGTGTCCGACAAGGGGACCCACTGTCCCCTTATTTGTTTATCACGTGCGTAGAAATTCTTGCTCATGAAATCAGAGCAAACCATAACATCAAAGGTATTCGGCTCAGAAATAAGGAATTTTTTCTCGGTCAGTACGCCGATGACACTTTCTCATTTTTAGATGGCTCTAAAAAATCATTAAAATGTTTATTTGACACATTAGACGCCTTTGCACGTTTATCAGGTCTACGTATAAACTATGATAAAACAAAGATGGCCTGCTTTGGCGCAAAAAGTCACTCCGATGAGGTGTTATTACCAGACAGAAATTTGCTTTGGATTGATAAAGAGTTCAATATACTTGGTATTAATTTTAATGTTGATGTGGACCGTCTAGAGCTGATTAATTTTGTCCCTAAAATGAAGGAAGTAGCAATTTTGTTAGACAAATGGTCCTGGCGTCCAATGAATTTATGTGGAAAAATCACAGTTATAAAGACCATAGCTTTATCTAAATTTGTGCACATTTTTTCATCGCTACCTCCAGTCTCTCATATTAATCTAACTGCCTTAATGAAAATATTTCATAATTTTATTTGGAACTCGAAGCAGGACAAAATAAATAGGTTGAGATTGTGTTGCGATTATAAGATGGGTGGTTTGAGAATGACACATCTTCCGTCCTTTGCGTCATGCGTCATGGGTTCAGAGACTAGTACAAAACAGAGATTCCACATGGTCTAAAATGTTTGAAGCATGGGGAGGTATTAGTCCGACCACTCTCGTTTGTTTTTCCGCCGAGCAAATTCGAGAGTTTGCGAGAAAGAATTTTTTTGTCATAATTTTTGGTATGCTGTTCTAATTAGTTGGGCTGAAACCCTCAGCGTGAAAAGCCTTGTTCCTCCCTCACGTCAATGTATTTGGTTTAATCCCGTTGTGAGGGTTAATAATACGAGCATTTTTTATATTGAGTGGTATCGGAAGAGTATAATGTATCTTTCAGATTCCTTAGACGAGAACAATGATTTTTTATCATACGATGTTTTGTGTAATAGATACAATTTTACTCCCGACCGACTTAAGTATTATGGTTTGATTCGAGCTATCCCAAAGTCTTGGATGAGGATAACTCGTCAACCCGATACTCAGTCAATACGGCAGTTAACAAATGATTTCGTGTCAAAAGCCACATGTAAAAAGAGTTATGAAATAATTCTTGAACTGTTCATGAACAAGCATTTGAAACCTTTGAAATGTAAGCAAAAGTGGGAACTTCTTTTTGGTGCTTTTGATTTTCAATTTTATGCCTCTTTACCGTTTTGGATTACACAGGATTGTGCATTACGTAATCTTCAATATAGGATAACCAGTAGAATACTTACAACAAATAAATACCTGAAAATTAGAGGGATAACTGATTCTGATAAATGCTCGTTTTGTGGAATTTATGAGGAGAGCATCTTACATTTATTTTTTTAATGTAACTATATCATAGAGTTCTGGAAAGTGATAGAGGCAGCTTTACAGAGCAAATGTAATATTAGCATAGAGTTGTCACCTTTTGACGTGTCATGGGTATTAGAACGAAACATCAACTATCAAAAGATTGTTGGAAAGCTTTAAATTACTGCGTATTGTTAATTAAAAAAATTATTTGCAATTGTAGGTCAAAACGAAAAATACCCTCACTTGATGGGCTAACTTCTTTTTTCAGTATTGTACAAAAATCGGACACTTACCAAGCAAAAGTGATGGGAAGGGACACTCATTACAAATACTGGGGAATATTGAAAGATCTTGTGTAATGTTAATACCGATGTAATTTTTTCATTACAATGTAATTGATTTCGTTTTTTGAGGACAATAAAGTGGATAAAAAAAAAAAAAAAGTTCTATACCCTCCAATGCTGATAGGATATTAGACCTTAAGATGTCACATCTTGTACCTCATTATTATGCGGATATGTATTTCTTGGCTGTCCAATACAGCTTGAGGTCTGATCTTTTTTCCAGATTTAGAACCATAACCTAGACATGCCTCATGTGTTTCAAATTGGGAACAACGACACAGACCTATGTGCCCATAGAGCTCAACATATACACTCCAGTGATACTTATTAATGACCACTTTTCCCTGCCCCATCAAGAGTAATACTCCTATTGCAAGTGGGGACTATGTCATTGCCAATGACTTGTTATTGTTATGGAGAGTTCAACTTTGTAAATTCTGATCGATAGTTGCTCAGTATGCGCCCGAATATGATCACAGGGAGTTCTGTGACCTAGATCAATAGTAGTGTATTCTTAAACTACGTGATACCATAGGCAATGACCCCCTCAAGACATAGTGGGATGACCCACGAATAGGTAATGATAGACGATGTTAACTACTGACTTTTGCTTTTTGGGGTGATTACGCCGGGTAAGCCTAATTCACATGCCGCGTGCCACGTGCCGCGTGCCAGAAGTAGATGCATTTTCACTCAAATTTAATTCATTGATTCATTTTCATGAATTATCAATATTCGGGCTTCAACGCCGCCTTCTAAATGCATGAACTGGGGACCAGCGAATGACCAGCGAATTATGTGCATATGCAGAAAGGGACTCGAGATAAATTATAGGGAGGGAGGGCCGGTAGTTTTCAAAATCACACTGCGCGTAAATTTGTAACATTAAAAATTGATCGATCAAAATTCTGTACCTTGATTTTGTAGACCATATGGTAAGGTTGCCAAAGGCGGGAAAATAGAGAAAACTAAAATTATCAGCCAATAGTATTTCTCTTTGTCTTTTGGGCATCGACTTTGAGTGTGAATCTCTTCCGACCTAGCGATCACGTGAACGGATAGCGTATCCCGTATGTCTCCATCTGTAGCCAACTTTTATACCTACACACTGTGTCATTACCGTTACATTTGCTGTTCCGCATTACTTCAATTGTAATACGTTCTGGTAATGAAAGTAATGACTGACACACTTTCCCAAATATCACTATGATTCACCATCAGTTTGTCACAAAGATCGCGAAGGTTTTGCGACAAAGTGCACAATTGTGCTGGTCTTTACATGCCAATAAGTTTGAATACAATGAGAACACGGCCGGTCGCAAACTTCTCCGCTCTGTGACAACTCGGCTCCAAGACGAAGTTGGCCTCTCTGTGTGTAGAAGTGTCGAAATTGGTCAAACTCTAAAGACTTTATTCCATCTCATTAATTTCTGTCCCCGACTTTTGTAAGTTTGGCGTAACAAAGGTAGTGTTGAGATGGGTATAGGGTTGTTCACAGTTTACGTGACTGTTATCTAATTAATATGCAAAAATAAATATTTGTCCGCATTTTTTGGATTACGCTGTTGAAAATTACGCATGTAAAAATGACGGAAACACATCTTAGTACACGACTACTAGTGTAATAGATGAATACTAAAAGGCATATTCACGACTCAGAGAACAAACTGCAAAAATGGCCATGTATGCAATAAAATTTGTCCGCATTTCAAGCTGCGTGTCCGATGTCGCGCGCGTACAGCTATATTTAATATTACAAACCTGTAACCATGAACAGCGCTATTATGGTGTTGCTTGAATATACTCTGGGCATGTATAAACTAACGCAATTCCTAGATTCCGTTGTGTGCTTGTGTCAGATTCCGTCGAATACTCTTTTTTAATTAGGCTCTCCCTCCCACCCTCCGTATAATTTCTCACGAGTCCCTGGCACGCGGCACGTGGCACGCGGCACGTGAATTAGGCTTACCAGATTACGCTATTTAAGTAATCCAAGGGTTTGATTGTATATTTATGTGGTATTTAGATCTTAGATTTCATGATTTCTGTACGAAAGCTCTTTTATTTTCATCTATTGACCTTTTTTGCTGATAGAAGGGTTAAATCAGTTTAATCAAAGAAGACGGGCGTGTATTTAACCCAAAGTTTGGCGGGTGTAATACAGCGAAGGAAACTTGATAATGAGGAACTTCGAATATGGCCTGTGTCCGGTAAGGTCGATATGAGTGGAAGTCTCTACAAAATCCGAACCATCGGCCGAATCGTGTTATGAAATCGCATTCGAAGAAGACGCGAGGGAAGCTGGATGTTAACTGACATTATTTGAGCTTGTCTTCGTGAGATCCCGGCGTGTGAAGTGGTATTTCTTCGACCCAATTGAATGTCAAGTCTGCTGTACTTAAACGAAGTGCGGGTGCTCGCCGAAATCGAACACTTCTTTGGAGACATTGATTGTAGAGATCCGTAGATTAAGGATGCTTGCACAGGTTTCTCAACGCTGATGCTTCACGTCTTAGAAACTGATGTAAGTACGATTCGATCGATACAAGTCGCATGAAAATCGGACTCAATTTGATAACGTTACGGCCATTCGAAGTTCTCTGAGCTGGGCGTGAGAAATGCAACGACCCGCATAACTCAACGCAAACGGATAAACTGTCGACGGATCATTTTACGAGCATGATTAATCGACCATATAAGTAATTTTTCATTCGCAGAACTGATCAGTGCTTTGTTGTTGAGTTTAACTTCACGTGTGAAGGAACGAGCATTGTCGACAAACGAATGTGCCAGTGGAATTCATACTCAGCGAATTAGAGTAACGTTTGTGGGTTATAGCTGAGACATGCGTTGCTGACTCTTATGCCCATCTAGACGCTACTGAGAGCTGTTTGCGGGACGACGCCCTCCTCGGTGCAAGCCAACATTGTTTCTCGCGTTTGTTTATGAACTTTTGAACTACGCCTGAAGTGACTCTTGGCAGGCGAAGATAAGCTCGTGTACCTGCGATGGAATGCTAATGAGTCACTGTGTTGTCAATATTACCACATAGGCGTTTGGACAATTAATGCAACGGATACTGTACTGTTTGTTTGTTTGACAAGTTCAGAGCCTTTGCTCTGATTTGTCCGGCAAGTGAAAAGCAACGAGTGGCAACGGCTGAGCATTGTCACTATAAGTGTTACTTGTTCTCGACGTACATGTTTTTGATATCATTTTGCACTTCCGAATTAATGTCTTTTATTTTTATAACATTTACACATATCAAGTGCTGAATCGATTTAGGGAGAGTACGTTTTTGTTAAAGATATTGTAATTCGATATTTTTGCTCGGTACCGGTACATTTGAATTTTGTTTGGATCGTTATTCATTATATTTTGTTTATTATTCTTTTATTTTACTTCAAGTGTCTGTGTCAATTGACCAGTCCCTGCACTCGTCTTGGTTTAACCCTACCTGCGACGCAACTGCATTTTCCGCGAATTCCGCGACCCAACTCACCCGAACGAATTCGGTGATTGCCCTTGTTGAGTTTGCTCCTAAACAGCCAGCCTGTGAATAACACTGAAATAAAGCAAGGGTAACATCTGGCGCCCAGCAACGTGGGGCTGGATAGGAAGGTTTTCCCGGGGAGGTTTGTCATTTTTACTGTTTTGTACAAATTAGCAACAGGGAGGGACAACGTTTTGATTCAGCCCATTGAGGTTTGGTTTTTGCAGTTGAAACAAACGACGAGAAGGGTTGGACGAGTGATACGCTTATTGATCGAACAAGAAATTAATGATAGGTACTGTTGCCTCTGATTTATTGAACACGAACATTTGCGGTTTGCAAACACTAGTCAGTTTTGTCTGTAAGTATCGTTGTAGACTCAAGCTATCGACAGATTGCCTCTGAATTTGAAACATGGAGGATGTACAAGGTACTGGCATCAGAGTGAAGACGGAGGGAGGCAATGAGGTAAGTATTGCAGCGAATGGGGTCTCCCATCCCAAACCCATGGGACAATGAAAATGAAACCACTGATAGTATTAAATGGGCCATGGCCAACGAATATGGGGCGATGGGTAGGTCACCCGTTGGGGGAGAGGGCACGTCTAAGCTACCCCAGGGGACTGTACCAAAACGAGGGGGGGCCGAGGCGTATATACTCCAAAAAGGGCTTATCAACCTATCAATGGAAACCAATAGGATCGCGATTGCAGCCTATAAAAGATGGTAGTTTGACTGAAAATGCAGCGCAGTTTGACTATGAGCACGAGCGGATAGCTGAATTAAAACATGAACTGAAATCTCTTCATGAACTCGAGCGCAGACGAAGTGAGGAGATTGAACGCGAGGCTTTGTCACAGCGTAATGGCAAGCGAAGGAAGGAGCAACCTGAATATTGGGAGTGGACGCATCAAGCTTTGGCCGAGGTGATGAATACGGAGCCAAAGGTACCGACCTTTACTGGCGATTATAAAGGTAAGGATAGTATGTCGTATGAATCGTGTTGAGAGAGGTACAGAGTATGAGACAGAGTGGTATTCACAGCAATCGGGTACTGCGACAGGCCATTCGGAAATCCATACGAGGCGAAGGGAGTGAGGTTATTCTAGGATTAGGAATTGACCCACCTATCGAAAAGATGTTGGATAAACTTGAAACTGTATACGGTGTAGTTGTGTCTACAGCTACATTGAAACGGCAATTGTACAACGATTTTCAAAAGGAGGGCAAGACTGCTGCGTCATTTGCATGCCGCATTGAAATAAACCTCCGGCGTATATTTGATCGTGGGGAGGGGGTACATGAGGGCGAAGTGGATTCAATCCTGTGCAACACTTTGTGGGAAGGATTGACTGATCTGCGAGTGAAGGACGTCGCCAGGCACCGATACGAGAATGCTAGGAACTTTGATGAGTTATTGTGGATCATCCGCGTAGCTGAACAAGAAGTACAGGGAATACGTGGCCCTAAAATAGACGAAGAGGCTGAAAAGAACACGCTGCTGGAATGAAAGAGATCCTGAATGCTCGTGCAGTAATGATGGTTTCACCACATGATATTGCCGCACAGATTCCGCAGGAACCAGCTCCAAGACAGGGAGCACCGCATCAAAGTGATGACCGAAATTGAAAGAAGAGTGAAGCTAAGCCGTACACTTGCTACAACTGCAATGGTGAAGGTCACATGTCGCGTGATTGTAAGCAGCCATGTGGTAAATGTAAAGAGGAAGGACACACATCGGCGAAGTGCCCAAAACGGAAACGCGCATCCGTCAAAGCCAAGAGTATGACAGGTAGACGATGACAGGAAAAGAACCCACAAAGAAAGGGTAAGCCGAGACCCATTGATGGACGGGTTGTTTGTCCGTTGAATGAGCAGTATGCTTTTCTAAATGGAAGAAAATGTTTGGCTCAAGTGGATACCGGGTCACAGGTTACCATGGTCAGCGAGGACTACTGTCATTGATACCTATCCGATGTGCAGTTTACGCCGTTGGACGAAGTTCTTGAGATTGCGGGTGTGACAGATGATGTTTTGGAGTACATTGGTGTAATAGAAGTTGAAGTTGGTTTCCCTATTCACGTTTTCAACGATGCTACCACTTTCAATCTGTTGGCATTGGTGGTGAAAGGAACGGAGTACAACAATCGCGTGCCATTGTTGGCGGGGACCAACTGGTTGAACAATTATATGACGATTAATATGCTGAACGGTGGCGGTAAGACTTGAGAAGAATGAAGCCAGTAGTGAGAAGAGCGATTACTACTCTTCGTGCTAGTGAACAGTTCTATGGACAAAATGGAAATAAGGGAGTGGTGCGAGTGACATTGAAGCCACATACTGCACATACCATTCCAGGGAGCATGAAAGCGGGTCCTAAAGGAGAGAAACATGAAGTATTGTTAGGTGATGATGACGACTGGAGTGGACACAAAGGGTTGACTCTGCACCCAATAATGACGATTGCTGAGTGTGGGAGACGCTCGACAGCCTTGCCCATGGTAATAAAGAATGAAACTGATAAAGCTGTCGTCATTTAAGGCGCCCTTCTCAATCCCAGGTTCTCGCATTAGCAAATGTGTCAACAGCCCATTAACAGTTAGTCATTCTTTTATTTTGTCAAGTAAATAATATTTATATTAGATAAATCTGATAATTGAGTGGGGGCTTTAAGCCAAGGCAGGTTGTTGCTACGGTGAAGGCAGTACGAGGAATAGAAGTGCAGCCACTAAGAAACCACAGGGACAATGAAGCGCAAGATGAGTCATCAGAAGTGAGTGAAGTTAAGGTTGGAGGATTATCATTTGACAAGACTGATTCACCGGTTGACGAAGACGAGATGAAGAAAGTACCGGAGGTGATTGAACGTAACATTGCGAAAATTTAAGAATTGTAAATGTTTATACTTAGGCATGAGCTCATTGTATTTTAGTATTACATTTCAAGCTGTTAGAAGAGGATAATGTGAAGAATTTAAGTGAAGCTGTTTTCACAATTCTCGCGTGTTTCAGCAATTCATTGTTTGAATCTATTGTATAAATCCTATTAAAAGCACGTCAAACTCGATCTTGTATGAAGGTAGTTTTGCAATTTAAAGAAAAAAGAAATCTGATCAATATTATGGTAGGTGTATTTTTATCATTCTGTTTATAAAAGTTGTACATTTCATTCATTTTTAAAGTCTTGAAGTGTATGTGTTTGAATGTTTGAGGGTTTGCAAATGAAAGAGAGAAGAATATACTTTCTACACCTTGAAACGATATTGAATTTGCAATTGAACATGACAGATCAACAGTTTGATTTGTTTTGGTTTTGTTTGAGAGTTCAAATAATCTGTGTATCTAAACTTTCATCTTTAAAAACTTTTGATGATCTGAGGTCAGAAACTGGAAATGACAAGAAAATTACCAAACTGTTCACCAAAGGTTCTCATCATCGTAATCTCTCTGTGATGCTAATCTTACAAAATCTGTTTCATCAAGGCAGAGAGACTCGAACAATGAGTCTGAATTCACATTATCTGGTCTTGTTTAAATATCCAAGAGATGGATCACAAATCACTCACTTAGCAAAACAGATGTACCCAGGACACACCCGTTTCATCCAAGAAGCTTTCACCGATGCCTCCTGTGAACCCTACGGCTATCTCCTCTTTTAACTGAAACCAAACACACCGGAAGTTCTTCGTCTGCCCATGAACATCTTTCCAGGAGAGACTGCCTTTGTTGACGTCAGGAAAACATAAAAAAGACATGAACAGATGAAATGTCATCATTTCATCATGTCTCAGCGAATGAGAAAACATGCTCATTTTCTCACTGTGTTAACCGAGGGTAATCCAAAGCAACAGAGGGGATCATCGAGGGAGCCAGTAACGACTTAATTCATTACCTCTGTGAATGTTGTCCGAACATTCTTTGGGGAGTGTTTCAATGCCATATGCTCAAAAGAAGAAATTGAGCAAATACAAACATCACCTTTGCACATTGTCAAATAAAAAAGTTTCAACATTAAAGAAGAAGAAGATACTTGTGTAAAAGGGTGGGTTTCTCTCAGCCGTCCTAAGGCCTGTGCTGTCTGTGTTTCCATGCCCATGGAACATGCCAAGAAGATGGCACTTGTACCACAGGAATTACTAGATACAATACAACTACAGCAGAATCAAACAACACACCTCGTGACTAAGATGCAACAAATCTTGGAAAGAACAGACATCCCCAATAATGAAAAGTCAAAACTGTACCGACAGACTCTTCAGCAGTACAGGGTTTACATTGACAAAAGGAAGGAACCTGTTAAAATCAGCATCCTTCCCTTTGAGACTTCAACGGGTACCACTACCACTGTGTCTTCTTCAGGGTCCCCTGTAGATAAGGGCACAGAAGAGGAAGTCACTGACAAGCCAAAGCCCTTGGATTGTGTGGAGCAGGATGTAATGGAAAGTGTGCCAAAATCCCTCCCACACGTACTGCTTCAAAAAGTGAAACAGCATGACTCTGTGGATTGGAATGAGAAAGGGGAATTCATGTACGATGGCAATCCCTGACCTGGAACTCATATGGCAGACTTCATTGACGACACCTTACATCGGAGGAAAACCTTCACTCCTAGCACTGCATGAAAACCCAATAATTCAGATAAATTCACATTTATGAGATGCCTGTATTATAGTGTAATACACGTGAATTCACACGAATTCACATGAATACAGGCTTGTTGAATACAAAAAATGGATTCTTGACTGTATTCATCTGTATATGCACTCTTCAGCTAAAATATAGGAAATAATCCATGTGAATACAGTAAGTATTATAGGGTTTTTATGCAGTGTAGAGGGTGGCAACAATTTGATGATGAAGAAGAAGGTGATCATGGAGTGTTTGCTGGACAATCATCCACTAAAAAGAAGAAGATAAGGAGGGAGATACATCATGTAATTTCAACCATTGCAAGACCATGGCATTGACCGTTTATGACAGGGAATTGGCTAAACTTTTAAAACATCACTCTACAATTTGATTGAAGTCATTCCAAAGGAGACCTCTGTCATGGAGTGTTGTCCACCTTCTCTATCCCTTGACGATGTCCTCTGTGCTTGAGATGGTGATGTCCTCTGTGCTGTGAGGTGCCTCTGTGCTTTCTGTTCTGGATCCATAGTCATCAAACATGAAACCTGTGACCAAATTGATAGACTTGGATCAGCAACTCAGCCAGGTGTATTATGATCCAAGTCATTCCACAAGTTTTGATGGAAACAATGCTGTTTACCTTGCTGCAAAAGAGAAAGAAATAAAAGTCAACCGTCAGAAAGTGAGAGAGTGGATGCAACATCAGGACACTTTCTCATTACACAAACCAGTGAGGTGGAAGTTTCAAGGGCAAGAGTAATTGTCGATGGGATGGATCAACAGTGGCAAGCCGATCTTGCTGACGTCAGTTCACTAGCAAAATACAATTCAGGGTTTCGATACATCCTCACTTGCATTGACATTTTATCCAAGTATGCCTGGGCCATTCCATTGAAAGACAAACGAGGGGCCACTTTGGCCGATTTTGAAGACAGGACAAAAACCAGAAATTCTGCAAACTGATCAAGGTAAAGACTTTGTGAACCACCTATTTCAGAAATTTCTGGACAGTGAAGACATTCAATTTTTCACCACCGGAAATGCAATGAAAGCTTATGTAATTGAGAGTTTCAATCGTACCCTGAAAACTAAAATGTGGAAGTACTTTACTAGAAACAACACCCTGAGCTACCTATTGGTGCTACCTCAGCAAATGCAATTTCACAACAACACTTGGCATCGCAGCATCAAGAGAAAACCAGCGTCTGTCAACAAGACCAACAAAACAGAGGTGTGGTTTACTCTGTACGGTGACTATGAACAGAAAACTGTGAAATTCAAAGTCAGTGTGGGAGAACAAGTGAGAATCAGCAAAACTAAACGTATGTTCAAGAAGGGTTCCTGCCAAATTGGACAGAAGAAATCTTCACTGTGTCGAGAAGCATCTCCAATCGGCCACCCCTTTGCAAGCTGAAGAATTTTGATAAGGAGGAATTAGAAGGTACTTTTTATTAACAAGAACTACAAAAAGTCGTCAAGAAAGAGGATGATGTATTCAGAGCGGAAAAAATACTCAAAACAAGAAAAAGAAAGGGCAAGACTGAATATCTAGTCAAGTGGTATGGTTGGCCATCCAAACTCAAGAGTTGGGTCAGGGGATCTGGCAAAACTTTAAGAGGGATGACTCTGTCTGGACAGTCACAGTCTGGCCCCCACTTTCATCATGACAGAACATCCGTTTTTCATGACGCTACTGAGCAATGCATCCATGGACGTTTTCACAGACACAATTCTCTGCAAGGCAACTTGAAAGTAGCATTGATGGACATACACTACCCTTTCTCTTGATACAACGTGGTCGAGGGCAGAAACTTGCTGGCATACAAAATTCAAGACCATAGAAAAACACTTGTCAAAATACCTGCAGGTTACTACGATGATTTTGGAAGTATACTAACCACTCTGAGAGAGCAAGGTTTACCCGACAAAATCCAGTTGACTTTCAACCCGGTGTCTAGGAAAGTAATAGCTGATATGAGTGAGGGTACCAGCCTCTACTTTCTACCAGGTCTGGCTGAAATCACGGAATTTTATCAAAATACCATGTTTTGGCAGAAGAACAATGCACCATTTCATGTTCAGTGTTCAAAACCTCTCTTCTCTGTATATGTATTGCGACCCAGTGGACGACCAGTTGGTGGAAGATACCTTTGCACCCTTTTAGAGAATAGAAAATGTGGAAGGCATTCATGGACAGATGATCCACTGCACCTTCCACACTCCATACTTTCTTCTCCTGAGAAACCGCGCATTTGATACGGTAGAAGTCTACATAAGAGACGACACGGGTCAGAAAGTGTCATTTCAAGGTGGGAAAGTGATCGTGACACTAGCCTTCAGAAAACGATGCCCCACACTATTATAACCTGAACCATGCCCTATAGATGTAAAATCTATGAAAGCAACCCAGCCACGTACAAGAACTTTTATTTGGATTATGTGGGAAATGGAGCATCATTCCAGGGATCAGAGCAGCCGTGCAGAGAGGATATGACTTGGCCTCTTCCGTGCAGCAACACCACTGCTCAAACAAGGTGCCAAAGGCCTAGGGAGACAGATGTTGAAAACGGGACTCAACATTGCAGGTGATGCACTCAGTAGATGTAGCATCAAGCACTCGGCAAAACGACGTTTGGTTGAAGACGGGAAACAGTTGATGACAAGCAGAAGTTCCAGATACTCAGTACCCCCAGCAGTGGCATAAAACGTAAAGCTCAAAAACGAAGAGTCATTTCCTCAAAAGCCAAGCAAAAGAGATCTCCTGACATTTTTGACTAACATGGCATTTCTTCATGAACACTCCTGCTAGTGTACCAAGAGTGAACTTTACTTGTTCACAGTTCCTCCAACGCAGACCAGTGTGGAAGAGGGACAATGAGAAGAAGTGCATCCCCTGACCCACATTGTGGAATTGGGACCCATCAAAATTGTGATTTCTGGTTCAGGGGGAAGACTACATCGATCTGTCCTCAACACTCCTTCTGATCAAGGCCAAGATTACAAAAGCTGATGGTACTAACCTCGATGCAGATGCAGCAGTTGGTCCCGTCCACTTGTGGCTCCATTCACTGTTCAGCAAGATGGATGTACACCTCAATGGCAAAATGATATCCAACCCTTCTCCTACCTACCCCTACCGAGCGATGTTGGAAACCTTGTTGAATTATGGTGAGGAGGCAAAAGACGCCCATATTGGTTCAGCTCTATTCTTCAAGGACTATCACTTGGAAATGGATGAAGTGGACCCCACTAAAAAGGTTTAGAAGTAAAGAAGGGACTGAAAATCTGATATGCCTTTATGTCTGGCAGTCAAGTTGTCAATATGGTAGGACCCATCCATTCGGATCTCTTCTTTCAGCCCAAGAATCTAATGAATGGTGTCGAATTACGTCTCAAACTCAATAGGAGCAAGAATTCCTTCTCCCTTCTGAGCTCTGCAGAAAATCCAGGCTTCAAAGCTGTCGTCACCAAAGCCACACCACTTGTCAGGAAAATAAAACTCAGTCTATCGGTACAGCTGGACCATGCAGAAGCTGTAAAGCAGGGACCGTCAAAGTATCCCATACATCTTTGTGTGATGAAGGTTCTGTCTATTTCTGGAGGCACAATGTCCTTCAACAAAGACCACATCTTTCTGGTGTGGTCTTGGGTCTGATGGACAACGATGCCTTCAACGGTTCATACAAGAAGAATCCTTTCAACTTCAAACATTCCGTGCAAACCCCTGAAACTGGACTTCACCAAAGCTGGCGGTCAATCATTCATCATGGGCCGGTATTCCCTGTTTACTAGGACTAATAAAATAGGTAGGGATGAAGGAATCAACATCAATCGCTATGAATATGACAATGGATACACACTATTGGCATTTGATCTCACACCGGACTTGTCTTCCGACGGAGGACATTTGAACCTAGTCAAAGAAGGCAATCTGGTGTATGGCGAACTGGATAACATCATTGAAATCGACAGAGACAGTAATATCCTCTTTGATTACTGAAATTGATTCTTTGACTTCAATGAAAGATGGACAACTTAAAGTTGAAAGAGATCTTAAGTACAGACTGATACACTGCATCATCTTTTGGCAGGGTGAAACCATCAGACCGATTGCCTAAGACCAGACTAAAGCCCTATCCTGCTACCTTTGTGGCCAATGTGGACCCAAGTACCCAAGCAGGGAAACACTGGGTGGCTTTCTACTTTGCCGATAGCAACCGTGGTGAACATTTCAATTCGTACGGACGTCCACCGAACAGGACACCATCCAAGGCATTCCCGAACAAAAACTCTCTCGTTTTGATTTATAACAAACAAATGCTCCAGGGACCCGTTTCCTCAGTGTGTTGACAATACTACCTTTACTAGCTGTTACATCGTTGCAAGGGATGGTCCATGTCATACATTTGTAAAGCAGATTACCGAGGACTTGACTTTTAATGACTTTCTCGTGAATGATTTCATTGAAAAAGTGACTGGTGTTGATTTTGACATTTATGATGTTGACGTTTTACAGACTCGTTTGACTTAGAAGTATTATTTGTTGAATTGTTACTAGTTCTTGTGTTGGCTTTCCTGTTGGTGTTCAATATTTTTTTTAAACTTTTTCAATTGAAAATACCAAGCATGTGTGTCTATTTTTTTTCTCAAGGATAATTGGCATTTAAGGGGGAGGGGATGGAGGGCAAGCAAACATACTCATTCATAACAATCATACTTCACTTACTCACAAAGAGCGTAGACAGACGACTTATTGGTTTTCATTTTAAACAATAACAATAAATTTTATTTTCTCAAAGTTGACAAAGATTAATAGACAAAAAACATGAAACACCATTTTTTATTGCAAGTGTATCTCAGTGTCCTTGGCAAACTTGTAACGTCCAAAGAAAAACACATTATTTATAAATTGAAAAAAAATTAATGATTAACTGCTTGCAGAACTAAATTTTGAACAAACTGCAGGGATCAAGTCATTGCACAAGACCATTCCGTAAATAGACAGATTGTCCGATAGAGCTTCAAAACATTTTTCGGGGTCTTCACTCCAGCGGTAGTACAACAACTCCAAGAGGTCATCCAAATCAAGTAATCCAAGGGGAACATTATGATCCAGGATGGTGTAGCACAGTTCAGCCATGTCAAGAATAGATTTCTGCACAGCCAGCATGTTAATTCTTTTGGCAGCATCCATAAAGTACTTGATGATGACTTCTTGTTGACCTGGTGGGCTATCACCATAGTACAGGCACCCATGGTCCCTCTGAGATGGGTAGTCTTCTCGGCACCCCTTACAGTTTTCGTTGATGATTGCATTGACTTGGTCCAGGATAAACATGGCATAGACATATTTTTGCCACTCTTCTTGCCACTTTCCTGTCTAAGTTATTCGGCATACCACTGAAGGAAGGCTCTGAAAAAAGGATGTAAGATGGGTCTGTGAGTACCAGTTCAATTGCGCGTCAGTGTCTTGGCAGCCTCATCGATACCATGCACTATACATTTCAGTCGACTCCACTGGTCCAAATTCAAATTGATGCCCTTCTTTGTCAGTATCAGGTCTCCTGTGCCAGGTTTATTGAAGAACTCACGTATCCCCACGTACGCATTTCCCCTGTACATCTGCACACTCACAATCCAAGCTGACGTCTCTGTGTCATGCAGAATTCTCTAACCTGCTTGACTGGTTGCGCTAGGCTTGGAAGGTTGAGGGACCAAAGCAGCTGCTGATGGCTGACTGGACGGAGTCTTATGAGGAAGGGACACTTCCTGAGAAGGCTCTGGCAAGTCAGGGCTCCTCCTTCCTGAAACATCAGCATACCTCTCATCTTGGTCAGAGACTGTTGGCATTGTCAAGACACTGGTGTTGGTCTTAATGTTGAAGTAGTAAAGCCGTTCAGCCTTCACTGAATAACACTTCTGCCATCCCTCTTCAAGTTGTCTGGGTGACAGTATTGCAGTTGCCATAGTTATGAAGGGTTGAGTTGTTGTTGTTGTTGAGGTTGGGACTTCTAGAGCAAGACTGACCCTTGGATGGCCCTCTAAGTACTTATACACCCTCATTTTTGCATATATTAAGCAAGAGACCAATCAGAAAAGCACGTTGCTATCCAAATATCCCTTGCGGCATTTAAATGGATCAATGGAAAAGGCTGGTTAATTTCAAATGGTAGGGGCCTTTTCAGGGTCAGTTATCGATATGTCTATTTTCAGTGAGCTAGGGGGTCCTTTGGGGGTCATGGCCCCAAGTGGACTATACTGCCCTATGTACTACTGATTGTATGCCACAAGATTTTGATAAGTTCATGGCAAATATGCACTAACGATAGCGAGTGCATATATGCAATAAACTGGTCAAAATTGAGTGGTATACCATCTCTTGGTGTGATTTATTGCCATGATATCATAACAGTATATTGAAATTCTGGCGTTGAACGTCCTAAACGGATTTTTGCTCAAGCTGAGAGCTCGCACATACGCCAGCCATGGTATGTCGCCAATATATTATGGTTCTGTTTGCGTCTCGACCAATCAGACCGCTGTATTTGCACCACCCATATACAGGTATTATACAATATATTATAAATAAATAAATGGTAAATAAATGATAAATAAATAAATAAATAAATAAATAAATATATATATATATATATATATATATATATATATATATATATATATATATATATATATATATATATATATATATATAT
>LD348853.1:139691-154405 GCA_001465055.1 Ptychodera flava | reverse complement strand
GCAAGCATGGATCAACTGAATTTCGAATATTCGATGAAAAATATCCCTATGCCATCAATCAAAGAATACAAGAAGATTTTGATCGAAAAAACAGAGAGCCGTCTGAAATTGATGAGATGGAAAGCGCTTCATTTCCTTAAGAAACACGATTACAACCAGGGAAAATACAGAAACCTGTGGATTCAAAACCAGAAGATACCCACCGCAAGTCGACGAACTTAAACATTTTGAGGACAACGTCCTGAAAATGGTGGAAACGATAGTATTCAGAAACGTCCAATGCATCTTCCAAAGCAAACTCAAGCAGGATTCCAACGCAATCAAGAAAGCTGACAAGCTCATCATTCCAGCGGACAAGACAACCAACTTCTACAAAGTAATCAAAGAAGATTATGACAAACCCATCCACGAGAACATCACCAAATTTTACAAGAAAAAGAGAATGACTGCAGCACCAACGAAATCAACAGAGAGGCCAAATTAATCACCAAAGAACTGAAGATTAATGACAGAGTGAAAACCATCCCAGAACAAGAAGCTTTCACAACTTTAAATGACCAAAAAGAAAATTTTACAAACAAACCTACCTGCAGGCCCATCAACCCATCGAAATCAGAAATAGGCATCATAAGCAAAACAACTCTGGACCGTAAACCGAGATATACTGCGTAAGACGCACCTAAATCAATGGAAGAACACAAATGAAGTCACAAACTGGTTCAAATGCATCAATCGAAGAAAACACAGAATAGTCATCAACTTTGACATCATAGACTTTTACCTCTCAATCATCCAGAAATTGCAAGCAGACGCAATCCACGACGCACAAAAATTTACAGGCATCACAGACGAAGAGTTGAATATCATTTCAAGAAAGTCCATTCTGCATGACAAAGAATCAGCATGGCCTAAGAAAAGCTCCACCGGCGACATGTTCGACGTGACAATGGGTAGTTTTGAAGGGGCCGAGATATGCGAACTTGTCGGATCATACCTCCTCTCATCACTCAGCCAAATACTTGGGAAAACCAATGTCGGCCTCTACCTAGGCGACGGCCTCGCAGTCACAAACAGCAGATCACCAAGGCAGTGCGACAAAATGAAGAAAGAAATCATTATCAGTTTCCATTCATTTGACCTACGCATCACCATAGAAGTAAACATCAAGACCACAAATTTTCTCGACGTAGCACTCAGCCTGCAAAATGGAATAACCAGCTGCTTTACGTAGATAAATGATCCAATCTAGTTTTTATTAGCTCCGCTGTCAGCGACGCGGAGCTTATCAAATAGGTTGATTTTTTGTCGTCGTCCGTCGTCGTCCGTCATTGTCCGTCATCGTCCGTCGTCCGTCAACAATTGCCTTCTCCTCTGAAACAGCAAGTCCAATTGCTTTGAAATTTTATATGCAGTTCACATGGGGTGACCTTACTTATGTTTATTCAAATCATGGTGAAATTTGCATATTTGTATTTTTGGGGCATTTTTTGGTGTTTTTGGTAAAAAAATCATCTTCTCTGAAACCGCTTGTCCGATTGCTTTGAAATTTGATATGCAGTTTACTTAGGATGACTTCAGTGAGATTTGTTCAAATCGTGGTGAAATTTGCATATTTGTATTTTAAAGCAATTTTTGTCATTATTGCTAAAAATATGTTTAAAAATCTTCTTCTTCAAAAGTACCAGTCGAATAGCTTTGACATTTGGTACATATGTCTCTGGGGATGATCTATTTCAGATTTGTTCAAATTGTGCAGAAATATGCAAATTTGCATTTTTAAGGCAATTTTTGCCATTTTTAGTAAAAAAATGTATTTCTCAAAAAGTACTGGTCTGATAGTTTTGAAATTTAAAATGCAGGTTTCTATAGATGCACTAAGTAATATATATTGAATTTCTGATGAAATCTGTAATTTTGTGTTTTTGGGGGAATTTTTGCCATTTTTAGTCAAAAAATGTGTATTTCCAAAACTATTTATCTGATAGCTTTGAAATTTGGTATACAGGTTCCCACACATAAACTAAATGATATTTATTGAAATTATGATGAAATCTGGAATTTTGAATTTTTGAGACAATTTTTTCCATTTTTGGTCAAAATATGTGTTTCTTAAAGAGTACTGGTCTAACAGCTTTGAAATTTGGTATACAGGTTTCTATAGATGAACTAAATTTGATCTTTTGAAATTATGACGAAATCTGCAATTTTTATTTTGGGGGGCAATTGTTGTCATTTTTGGTCAGAAAATTTTATTCAAAAAACTACTCATCAGATAGCTTTGGTCGACATGTTCTTAGGGATATCCGATGTGATATATTCAAAGTATGATGAAATCTTCAATTGTGTAATTTTGAAGCTATTTTTGCCATTTTTTTCTGGCCACTGCATTAAGTTATCAAAGATTTCCACCTCCTTCATCAACATGTGTCAAAAATAGTTATTCTCTATAAAACACAGCGGAGCTATATCGGCCGCTAGGTCGCTTGTTCATTTATTTATTATACTTCCTCACTGGCATAAATAGATTACAAGACGAAACAGAGACACCCAAAAATAAAAAAAACAACTAGACTGCAAGAGACAAACCCTTTGCACCACAGTTGAGCAATACAAAATCAAGACTAAAACAGAAGCCAGTGAATGGTAGAGACAAACAGGTGACGAACACCTCTAGCACTGTCCCACCATACATCAAAACTGGAAAAAAATGTAAAGACAACGAGAAACAGAAAAAATAATTGTCAAACATTCACATGATAAAAACAGAGAAAATATAAAATATCACACATGAGCAAATTACGTTGGATGGCAACTGTGGTAGAGGCATGTTGTTATTCGTGTATAAGTGTCAGCGGAATTGAAATGAGTTTTAAATATCTGCTGATAAAACAAATTTACTTTAGATTTAAAAAGAGATAGAATCTCTGAAGATCTGACGTGGGAATCCAACTGGTTCAATAAGGGAACAACTCTTATAAAATAAGAACGTGTAAATGATTCGGTGTGGCAGGAATGAGATTTGAGTTTTAAATAGTCCTTCCTAGATCTCCTACTGGGATAATTGGAAGTAGAACTCTAAAAAGATACAAAGTCATCAAAATTTACATCACAAAATCCATTAAAACACTTATAGAAAAATATTAGTCTGTTATTTCTCTTCTGTATGTTGAAGGCAGAAGGTTAAGTTTAAAAAGCCTGTCTTTGTAATCTAAATCCGCGTAGTGAAGGATATACTGAGTAGCCCTTCGTTGAATCCCTTCCAAAGCCTTTATATACTGCTTGGATGTACAAACTAATAACTACAATATTCTAAGCAACACAAACAACTTTCCTATTGGCGTATAACTTTCTATAGGGGGAGGTTAATAAGCAATGACGTCATTTTTTTGAAGAACGCCGTCATCGGCTCATGCGGACAGGTTTTGCTTGTCTTGGAATCAAGCTCGATTCTGAATCAACAACTGGCTGAAAACATTCTGCACATGCACAAATCACAAGACAGAAAGACAACTTTGTAAACAGTGAAAACCCGGTGGAATTCTGTCATTTCTTTCGTAAGTTACATATTTTTGAAAATCGCTCTCAAAACTTTGTGATTTTCCAAAGTTTTCTGGGCTTTTTTCTGTCCTTTTTAGAGGACCTGGAGAATATGAAGGAGATTCTTCATGTGGAAACCGCTAATTTTCCCAGTGACCTGAATACATCATCTAACATTTCCACCCACAAACAAGTCGGGAACGCGACTGTAAATGTATGGAACAGGATTTTATGCATAGCCTATTTTCCGTCTTTTGACAAATAGGATTGGGCACCATTTTACAAGTGGTATAGCCACAAACTGGTGACGTCAAAGATCTGCGTACTTATGGAAATGAGGTCAAAGGTTACGTTCTAAAAGGGGCGATAAATTATTTTGGGGGGAAGAGTTAGGAAAGGGGGCTTGGAAACTTAGGGGGAAATGATTGAAAAAGAAGAGTCCCATTTTTTTACTATCTTCACTCCCTTCCCTCATTTTGTAGTATCCTATCCTATTACTCTACCCATGTCGTCTTCAGCCAGCCTGATACCTAGGTGGAAGCAATGGTTGAATATTGACAAGGGAGAGAAGTGTTATTCTGGTTACGTTTTTTTTACACAACAACTATTACCGCTGCCGGGGGTCGAACCCAGCACCTCCAGGATGTGAAGCACCACCTATATCCTGTACTCCACGAGGGATGCAATGTTTCATATAAACGTTAGGATGATAATGCTAAGCAGGAATTGATAAATTTATTATGTTCACTTGTAATGATTTGAAAGTCTTTTACGCATTTTTCTTCTTTTATTGAATTTATGCCTCTGCATTGATTGCTTTATTGCCTGTCTTTATATTTTTCTCTGCATTGTCGTGTTTGTTGTATGTGCAGAATTGTTATTGTTTGAATATTTGTCATATTATTTGTTGTATTTGCACAGTTAAAGTGTAAAATTGTCACTTGTTTAGGATGTTTTATATGTTGAAAACTTTGTGTTTGACATTTATTTTTGAATTTGTCATTTGCTCCCTTTTTTACAATACAAAAGGTGTGTGTTTCGTTTTTGACTGGATACACTTTTATAAAAGTGGTTCATCACTCAACATGTATGAAATACAATATTTCATTGCTATTGTAGATGAAAACGTGGACATCAATTCGTTGGATATGCCACGGAAATAACATAAAAATTTCACCAATCGACAAAGTGAATTAAGTACAGAAGCGAACGAAATTCGCTGCAAATATAATAATTTAAGGCCCATACACTGTCACTAGCACAAACTTCGTCAGGTTTGTGCATTCCCAGTGTCACACATCAGCGGCAGTGGCCTCCTGAGTTGTAAACTTAGGCGTGATATTAGTTTTTAGACCGTCTCAAAACATTTGGCATAATATGGTGTTACGTGCAGAGTCGCAATGAATCGATGAAGGGGACTGTAAACTTAAAGGACAGAGAATTGAAATATGTTGAACAAGTAAAATCCACGCCTCAGCTTTATCGTCGAAACGCCTCCGGCACATGAACTTATAAAGATAAGTTAGCGATAAGTCTGAAGATGTGAAGCCAATCTAAGTTCGCATGACATGCATCCACATGCCTTCAAGGGTGTTGGTGTGGTGAAGGTTTGAGGATCCACAAAATGAAGACAATGATTAGCGGTGAAATGAGAGAACTGAGGAGACTTGGACAACCAAGAATAAGGCCCCTGTCACCTATCAGAATAATACTGTAACTTGGAGGAACAATTCGATAAAGTATTGGCATTACATACACCGGTCAACATAAATCAAAAAGCAAGCACAAATATCGCGACCAATGACTCCAATCACCAAATGTCTATCACTATGTCGACTCAAGCTGTATTTGGACTTCCGGAACTTGAATTCATTATTGAGTTGTTGTTTTTTTACATCCGTGTATTCATAAATTTTAATAATACAGCCTGGCTAAAAATATATTGGGAGGCATGATCGCAAAGATAAAGGGAAAAAATTGTGGACAAAAAATTAAACCAATCAATAACAGAGTTTGAACTACAGGTGTGATTTTCGGTCTGTAGAAGAAGTAATGCAAATGAAAACATACACAGATTTTTTGACCGTCATATTGATTATTATTTGCATTTGAATGAACTCTAAATTCTGTTATGTAACTGTGTGCCGTCTTTGGCAACGGCTATATTGAAAAGAGGTCAATATGGCCATTGCCGTCGGGGTTAGTTTGTAGATGACAACAAATTTGATGAATAAAACGTGAGAGGGGACATATTGTACCCGGAATGAGACTGAAATATTGCCGCGATCACATGAACTAACTAACCTTAACCCTAAAAAGTCTGTGATGGTCTTCATTTGCTTGATTTTGTGTCGGGTGAAGCACAGTGGGAGCCAGAAATTGGGTTTAGCTGACCAAATTGTCGGAACTCCGCTCGCTTCGCTCGCTCCTTTCTGACAATTTGGTCAGCTAACCCCAATGCTTGGCCCCCACTGTACTTCACCCGATACAAAAACTAAGCAGTCGGATATTGTGACAGTGATTTGAAGAAAGTGCAAATTTATATTATTGTAACTTTATTAGTTAGTCGGTGCCCCAATTACGGGGCGTCTGTGTTTTGTGTACGGCGATTTTGACGCCATCAGTTTGTGGCGATACCACTTGTAAAATTGTGCCCCATGCTGACACGTCTATGCCGTGTGTTTGGCACACAAGACCTAAAAAAGCCTGCAAATGTCAACTTTTTGCAAATGAACTCCTGAAGGTGTGCCAGTGCCACCACAATGTTGATCACGTCNNCCCCCCATGGCAGGACGTACGTACGCGTACGGAAAATCGTCGACATAGGACCACAAAATTACCTCTGAAAACTGTTTCACGCTGCACAATTCGACGACCCTCTGCTGGGAAGTAGTTATCCGACTGCTGCAGTCTTTTTGTTGAGGCTTTCCGTTTGTTCTCTTTTGCCTTTATAAATGGGACAACGCGAAATGTTTTGCCGTCGCTAGCCATTGTTTATGTATTGATTTTGAAATTCGCTGGATATTGCATGAGCTCCAAATTTACCCAGCAGCCTCGGCGAAAAATTATACGGCCATAGGGCTCTATTGGGAAAGTTGTTTGTAAGCTACACCTAATGAGGGTTGAATACAAAGTCTTGCTGGCGCTCTGCGGAGCATCGAAGCCCAAAATACGCTTTTTAATACCTAGTAATTTACTACTAGACTTGCTCATTAATTTTTTTACATGATTATTCCACAGCAAGGTTTAGGAAATATCCACTCCTAGGTCATTAATTGAATTAACATGACGTAATACGGTATCATTCATGCTATATGAGTAGATAATGGGATTTTTACGACGAGTGATTGAAATGATTTGACACTTGATGGGGTGAAAGCAAAGGTTCCAAGTATTACCCCACTTCAGTAAGGAATTAATATCGTTCTGCAGATACTCATAGGCAGCAACACTATTTATAACTCTATAACACTTAATAAGGATACTGGTCTATAGTTGTCAACCAGTCATCCGGCAATATACCTGTTGTAAGTGATAAATTAAAGATGTAACATAGTGGTTCAAGTAGTTGCCTGGCACACTGTTTAAGGACAAGTGGAGAAATACCATCTGGGCCGATTGCTGTACAAAGGTCAAGGTTTAGAAGGCTATTAAGAATGTCATCCAAAGTAACTGAAACATTTCCCAAAGAGATATTCTTAAATATGAAAATATCAGGGAAAGTAACATGAGGATTAGACTGAATAAAACCAGAATAAAAGTAGTTATTGAAAAGAGTGGCCTTATCTGTTGCAGTAGTAGTCATGTACAAGCTGACCCCGACAGCAATGGCCATATTGACCCCTTTTCAATATAGCAGTTGCCAAAGAAGGTACACTGTTACGTAACATAATTCAGAGTTCATTCAAATGCAAATAATAATCAATATGACGTCCAAAAAAGTTTTGTATGTTTTCATTTGCATTATTTTTACTACTGACAAAAAATCACACCTGTACATTAGTTCAAACTGTGTTATTGATTGGTTTTATTTTTGTCTAGAAATTTGTTTCCTTTATCTTTGTGATCACGCCTCCCAATAGATTTTTTCCAGGCTGTACTATAGAAATTTAGTAATCCACGGATGTAAAAAACCAAATATAATGAATTCAAGTTCCGGAAGTCCAAATACAGCTTGGGTCGACACAATGACAGACATTTGGTGTTTAGAGTCATTGGTGGTGATATTTGTGCTTGCTTTTTAATTTTTGTTGACCGGCGTACGTAATGCCAATGCTTTATCGATTTGTTCCTCTAGGTTCTAGTATTATTCTGATGGATGGCGGGGGGTGGGGGGGGGCTTATTCTTCGTTGCCCAAGTCTCCTCGGTTCTATCATTTCAACGCTAATAATTGTCTTTATTTTGTGGATCCTCAAACCTTCGCCCACACCAACACCTTGGAAGGCATGTGGATGCATGCCAAGCGAACTTTGCTCAGGGCTTCACATCTTCAGACTTCAGACTCTCTAACTTATCTTTATGAGTTCATGTGGTGGAGGCGTGGGTGTCACTCGTTCAACATATTTAATTCTTTATCAGTTTGAGTTAACAGCCCACCTAATCGATTCAACGCTGCACATAATTACCATTTTGTGCAAAACATTTTGAAACGGTCTAAAAACTAATATCACGCCAAAGTTTACTGCCCAGGAGCCCACTGCCGCTGAATTGTGACACTGGGAATGCACAACCAGTTCCACACAAGTCTGGTTCGGCAATTGATACATGGCAGTGTTCAATACAATGGCAGACCGTTCCATTGCAAAACACAAGCAGCAATTGCAAGTCGCTGAGCGGGACGAGAAACATTTAAAAACACCCAGAACAGTATAAGACAGCAGCTTGTAGAAGTTTGGTATCTCCAGGTCAGGATAGTTGCCGATGTTCCACTATAACGGTACATAAGACGAAAACATGGCTAGAGCGAGGAGCGAATAAGAAACACGTCTGACCGCCACAGCTGCGCAATGTTGCTCAATCACCCATCCTAATGCAAAGTCCAATCTCAGTCAACAAAATAATATCAAGCATATCAGACTGTGAAGCTACATTCAAAAATGCCTCCGCTCAATACGAAACAGCACTTAAGAGGAGCGGCCTTCAGCACAACGCGATATATAATCAACCATCGACCGGCAGCGCCCCCAAAAGATCAAGATATACCATTTACTGGCTTCTGCTTTAGTCTTGCCTTTGTATTGCTCAACTGTGGTGCAAAGGGTTTTGTCTTGCAGTCTAGTTGTTTTATTATTTTTGGTGTCTATGTTCAGTCTTATAATCTTTGAATGCAAGTGAGGAAGTATAATAAATAAATAAATAAATAGATAAATAAAATAAAATAAAAAGAAGCAGCCGGATAATTTGGCATTGGTGACATTGGACCTTAGTTAGTGACCACTACCTATCTGACTTATAGATTGATATATGGCGGGTGCCACATGTGGGGGCAGGATGCGCTTACTATTTTCGAAACACCTGACATCACTTCTTGGTCTTCTGGCCAGAGGTCCATATATCTTTCTTTCATGAATATGACATTTGTGTCATTGTGTACCGTCTATTTACTGTCTGTTCTGTGCTGTTTTGTGTCTATGTTTACAACTATTGTCTTACGAATTCCGACCTACTGTCATTGGTTTATGGATTGGTATGATTGCGATTATTTTGGTATAGCCCACCATTCAACAAAGCAATAAAACAACATTTGAAGAAGATTCCTCAACCTCATTAGATTACACTTCCCCAAGGACATCCATTACACAAGATCTTCAATGAAAAACAATGTGAAAGTCAGCTACAGATGTACAAGAAATATGGGCAGTATCATCAGAGCCCATATCAACCACCTCCCACACAACGAGAACAGACTAACGAAGTCATATAACTGCCGCAAAAAAGAAGATGGCCCATTATCCGGAAACTGTCTCACGCCTTCAGTAGTATACAAAGCCATCGTTAAGCAAGCAATAATACAAAGCATTACACCGGACTCACGGATTCAGCTTTTAAAACAAGATATACATATCACAAATACACTTTCAACACATCAAAACACAGGAACAGCACGGAACTCTCAAAATACATATGGACCCTCAAGGACAGTAACACACAATACAACGTCACATGGCCAATTCATTGACAGAGCCCAGCCTTACTCAACCAAGACAAAACACTGTAACCTCTGCACCATGAAGAAATTTCTTATCATCCACTCAGAGAAGTCAACACTGCTAAACAAACGTACAGAATTTTTTTTAAATGTAGACACAGAAGCAAATTCCTTCTCATTAACACTTGAACACGCAAGACAACCGCCTCGTTTGCATATACACCTGACAATATACATAGGTAGCAACGAGCTCGCAAACATCACTCCCGACGATTGCCGACACTACACTGGTTATTTTTAAGGAACAATAGTGATGTATGACGTCATTTTCCAAAGCTTACAACATAACAAGACATTATACTACATAGCCTGAAACATCAAGGGGTACTGGCAATACAATGCAATACCTTCCACATTAAATGCGACCTTCCTTATACATCGTATACTTACTTTCAAGTTGGCGGTAACATAAAGTCCGATGCATTGCTTTAAGATAATTTGCTTTGCGACAAAGTCGTTGTTTTTCTGCATGTACGAAAAAAAAGTTTTTATAACATTACGCCTAGAATTCAACTCTTCGTAAGCCACTCACAATCGATGTGTGATGTTTTGTCAGAGTCTATGTCATTCATACTTCATACTTCAACATATATATCTGTCATAATGAAGGAAGTTAGTGCTAATGTTGAGTTTAACACTTTCTTTCGGTCATTTATGGCTATATCAATAAATGCTGACGAATAGACAACTACTCACCTATGAACGTTTTCATTATCATAGTTGATACAAAAAAGATAAAACATAATTCAATGCCTTACCAAGCTAATTGATTTCTATTTCATCAATAACCCAAACAGAGTTCGGACTTTAAATATTCCATTAGGCATATGGCTCTATGTCAGACTATAGTTTTTCTATGTCAAGCTGCGAGAGAAGATGGGGACCTATGCGATAGCCATGTATCGACGTGCCAATCTGGTAGACAATTTGTGTCACAACTGATAAGACACGGAAGAGACAGTGACCTTTCTATCTAGAAGGAACGAGTCTTTACCCTGTTTAACGTTGCAAATCATTCAAAGGGAGAGAATCATTCCATATCTAGTGCAAACAAACATTCACCAAATACTATGTTTGTGTTTATCGCCCACCTCGAAAAGTAAGTTCTTTAAAAAGTAAGTACTTTCGACTATCTCAGGAGTTTGCAAGTACGCCGCAAAAACATGTTTCAAATGAGGCTGACCTGTTTATCATTGTTGATTTGCACTTATAACTTGGTGATCAACTAAACTGCCACCAAGAAATTCACTGATCCCATTATCTCATGTGATTTAAAACTGTTTATCAGTGAATTTACAACCAAACGCATATTACAGGCCATGTAC
This sequence comes from Ptychodera flava, assembly GCA_001465055.1. Classification (NCBI taxonomy): domain Eukaryota; kingdom Metazoa; phylum Hemichordata; class Enteropneusta; family Ptychoderidae; genus Ptychodera; species Ptychodera flava. The sequence goes on along the minus strand of LD348853.1, from coordinate 143,334 downwards.
TGGACTTGTGCATGAATTGAAATGTGATATTATAACTAGTATCACAAATACAAATAGGAATACACGTACCGCTCTGTCAGAAGTCTGTTTTTAAAATGCTAGCTATGGAAAAACAGGGCAGTCATTCATTTAAACGGAAAACCAGTTCACTACCTGCCGATATGACAAACTATGTATTCACTTTAGGCCTACAGTAATTAAACTGCGTACACAATACTGTGTTTACCCGGTACGAAACGAACCCGTTTAAACTTTGCCTGCCCGTGCCTTTCTGCTCAATGATCAGGATACTACTGCAGTCCTATGCTTATTTTATGGCTTTTGTGGTCTGACACACCCAATTTTCGACAAAACTTATACAAATACTTCACTTGCATTGGACAAGTCGTCATACAATCTGCACTATAATGCGTCATAAAGGAAATCAGGAATATCCGTCAACTAAGTGAGCATTCGATTTTAACGGGGGCGCTGTAATCAAGTACATCAATATCAAAGATCAAGCGTCTATAAATACACAAATTTAGCTAGTTTCGTATTGTAAAAAATGATTCATAGTTTCCTCATAGACTTCAATGTACAGTGAATCAAAATTTTCGGCGAAATTCAAAAATCAGAATTCTTGTCTAAATCTATGTAATATCATAGTCCAAAAATATTTGCAAAATCTCTATAACACGATATTTTTAAAAAACTTGAGCTATTTTGCCCTGTATTCAAAGTGTTATAAAAGTTATATCTTGAACGTTGAATGACATTCATATCTCTTGCTCAACTTGAAAATTTCATCACAGGCTAATTATTGTCGTCAAACGATCATCGTTCATCGAATGAGTGAACGGGAAAGGGTTGTGTAGCAATTGCCTCCCAGCCACGATTAGTAAAAATCTGCCGTCGTTTTCCTATTCCGTCTTCTATTTCCTATCATGACCTCCAGACATGCAATAAAGCTTTTTCCTTTCCATCGAGTGGCCTTTTTCAAACTCGCCCAACACCCCCCCCCTTCCGTAAAAAAAACCCAAATTTTTTCAATTGCTACACCCTTCACACTTCCCTCTGAATTAAAAAAATGTGTTTTAAGTGCGAAAGAATGGTGTATTTACGATTAAAACACTACAATCACGATGGAAAACGGTCGCCGGGTGCCCTGTCAGTTACAAAGCCTGGGAAATTCACGCAACTGAAGACTTTTAGAGGATATCTGAAATCAGAAATAACCGAGGCATTCTATTTGATTTTATACACACTGCAATTACCGGAAAATCAAGATAATTTACATTGTAGGGAACTGGACGTTTTATATGGAATTTATTGTGTAACGTGCGAAGAATTAGAAATGATCAGTGATTCCCATATAAGTATTATAAGCGTTAGAATGGCATAGTTAGCATATCCCTCCAAATGATAGCACAACTTTCTTTTATAAGAGGTTGAAATATGACGTCAAAACAAATTCAAAAATCCAAATCATACAAGGTAATAAATTACCGCGTCGTTTAGTATAAAATATCAATAATAAAATATTTACAAGGTAATGAAGGGCCATCTTGAACCACGAATACAACCATAAGTGGTGGTACCAGGTGTCCTGAATGGAACTAGATATCCTTCTTTGTTAACGTGCGAGCGGTTGATTGTCAAATATCAGGATTGTGCCAATTTTTGAAAATCGAAATGCTTTAATTATCCAGTTTATTTAATTCGTAAGATAATTAAATTAGTTTATTCAGAGTTTTTACTCTGTAGATGTTAAGTTTTTAATTATGACGCATCAAAACACACTTCCCGAGCAGAGTGAAAACGTTTAAATGAAAATAGGCTTGATATTGATAACAAATATACGAAAGTCTCATTGATTACATGTTTTCTACAATCTAAGTCAGTGTTTACGAACATTTCTTGAGGGATGTACTGCGGCATTTTGTAATACGACGCATTTTGTAACAACTTACGCAAAATGTAATAAGGGTATCAGCATTTTGTAATAAAATGGTCTACGCATTTTGTAATAAGGGTATCAGCATTTTGTAATAAGATATTGTTTACGCGATTTGTAATAAGGGTATCAGCGTTTTGTAATAAAACGCGTTTTGTAACATAAGTTAACGCATTTTGTAATAATTATAAACATCCGCTGATATTGCATGTATTTCAAAATGCTTTGTGGTTTCTGAATACGTAAAAATGTAATAGCATATAATGATGTCGATATTATATCTCACTACCGAGGCTAGGGTATCATAATAACGCAATATATGAGGGTCTGAGTTGATAGTCAAAATGCAATTGAAGACAGAATGAGATTTATTGTATGCGATTTATAATTTAGAAAACAAACCGAGAAAGTTTTAGTAGGTTTTACATACAGTACTGTACTTTGAAAAGACAATATACTGCAAACCGTTCTGCATTTTTTTCTCTTAAATGTTACTGTTGGTGGATGGAAAGAAAAAGGCTTGGAGATGACATGCAGAGCTCAGAATATGATAAAAGACAGCGACACCATCAACATTGACAGTGTTGTGTTCTAAGACCTAATTTTATTATACTAATGATGTACATGCCACAAAACCCACCTTATCCAGAAATGGTTCCCTTGTGACATTTTGAGGGTTTTGGTCTGATTTTTAGGGCGTTGCTACATTATTTTTACTTTTTTTACTAAAGATAAACAATAAATATTGTTTTTTGGCTACAATAAAATTGTGTATTCTTATGTTTTTGCATGTATATTGGATGAAGTTTGCAAAACTCGAATAATCAAATTCTGAGTTTTGCAAAATGATTGTAATGTTAGTGTGCACTGTGATTTGAACGAAGCTTTTATTGAGTTCATAAAAATGATGTTACAAACATTTTCCTGGAACCATCAGTTGTAGACAACAGAATCTAGTATACATTTAGACATAATTGAGAAATGGGAAGTGATAAATTCTTTAGAATGTCGTCAGAAAGAGAAGCAATATGTGAAAATCATTGTAAATTTAGAATACTGGTGGCCATTCTGAATATTTAATGAGGTCATGTGACCAGTATTCGCATATTTTTTTTTTTTTGGGGGGGGGCAATTGTAATACTACAATTCAAAAAATATCTTGTAATTGTGGACAAAGTTTGATAAATTCAATAGTCAGAAGATATAAAATAGGATACCTTGTAGTCCAGTCAATTTAGGGTTTAACCTAGGACTAATTGCAACAGAAATTATTTCTTCACCATGACCTTTGGAAAGGTCTCACTAATGACATATTAAAAGTATAGAAAAATATAAGGGGTGCAAATTGGTTAAATTTGCATATATTCAAATTAGCTATATATCGCCTTTAAAATGACTGCTATACTCACATTTTGGGCATGTAAACTGAATTCAAGTGACTTTTTTCATTGCAACACAATTTAGTAAGGTTCAATAAGTTATTTTCTAAATGTATTGAACAATAAAGAATATGCAAATTGAGTAATTTGCATATATTCACAGTTTTTCCACTATTTCAGACAAAATGAATGTTTAAGCTCATATTTAAACAATTTTTTTCTCTATGAAATTGTTAAGGTTTTGCAAGAATTACCTAAAAACAAACGAGGTTGACCTAATTTGCATGCATAATTTACATATTTAAATACAAAATGCCTAATTTGCATA